>JAYKAV010002799.1:767054-925927 GCA_035582835.1 Phoebastria nigripes
AAAAAAAAAAAAAAAAAAGAAAAGAAAAAAAAAAAGAAAAAAATCCTCTTCTCTCCCCTTCCCCCCTTCTCCCCGCACTTTGTTTGCAGTGGCTTTGTCTGCGGGATGTTGCTGGGCATTTCTAATGAGAAGGGGAAGAATTGCAGCGATGGGGGCCGGGGTGGTGGGCACGGTTCCCTGCTTCCAGCACCGATGGTAAAGCTGTTACAAGGTGCTCAGGTGCGTTACAGCTCTCATGGTTTGGGCATGCAAATATCCAAGGAGGGGGAAGAAAAAGGCTCATTTTGGACACGTAAAGCTCACTGATTTGTTTCCTCCAAGGAGAAAATCCTACCCCGTCACCCCCTGCACGGGGCGCGATGCCTCAGTGCTTCTTTAGTATTCATCCCAGCTCCGTGGCCGCAGCCATCTCCCAGCCCACCCCGAGCAGCTGCTCAAAGGGACAAAATTAAAGCAATTCCTGCTCCCGGTGACTTACTGCCGGGGAATAATTGGGTTCTGTTTGGGAGGAACATACAGCAACCCGGCCCTGACGATGGAAAAAGTACAGGGGAGCGGGGGCTTGGTGGGATGGATCTGTGGAGACTTTCGCGGGGTTCGGTGGGGAATAAACGCTGGTTTCATGAAGAGACAATTATCTAATAATAATGCAATGGATCAGGGAAAGGCGTCTGAGCAGATTTTTTATATATTCTTGTTCCATAGCAGGAATTGTACTTAGATTTTTTTTTTTTAATATATTCTTTGATCCCTCATGGAAATGTTAATGAGACGAAAACTGCTAAAGAGCTCTCCAGACACTGCCCTGCTTTGGAGAAGGGTGGACTGAAACGCAGACCCTCTGGAGGGCTTCTGACACACAAGCAGTCCCTTTGTTTCCTCCTCTATAACCCAGAGACACGTCTAAAATTGGAGGGAAGATGAGAGGAGGCTGAAGAGGCCGGGCTGAAGGCACGGCATTCCCCATTTACAAGAGAAAAATCGTCGACTGGCTATTAAAGCTGCGGTTTGACGGGCAGTGCGCTGCCTGCGTTTGAAGTCCAGACTGAAGGTACTCCGAGGATGTAAGTGGGATGCTTTTAGGCCGTCTTTCACTTCGACTTAATTAAGAAACTCGCAGGCTTTGTCTCGAGGGGGCCCGTTAACGTGTGAAGCTCCGGCCCCCCGTGAAGAGGGGCCGGGGCGGGAGGGGGTACACACATGCACGCCGCTTTTGTGCCGTGTTGCCAAACTGAAGACAGTAGCGAGTGCGAGCCGGGCATTGCCAGAGGTCATCTCTTGTGTGCGGCAGTGAACCCTCCTCCTGCCGCAGAAAGCCTTTCTTAGAGACCCGGAGCCAACCAGCCTTCCTGCGCCGCCTGTGTGGGGAAACAAAAATAATTCGTGGGGGGTAGGAAGGGTTTTGTACGTGTCCCGCAGCATCCTTCATCAGTCCTAATGGAGGGTCAGAAGTTACACCAAAAAAGGGCAAACAGTATTTCTTAAGTAGCTGATGCCTGTGTGTGTATTTACATGGGGAGGAATATTAGCTTTGAAATTTCATGGGCTGGCTGGATGATTAGCTGTTGGAGGGATGGCTTGAGTGGTGGGTGATGCTAACGGCCTTGGAAATCGCCTAAAAGAACCGAACCTACCCAAAGTAACAGGCTTGTTTTCAAGTTTGTGGTACAGCAAACCTGCCTGCCGTTTCCATCAGCACCCTGTTTGCCCAGAGTGGTTGCAAATAAATGCCAGTCCTTTGTAGTATTCGTTGTCTTCAGATCTCTTGATCATGGTGACCAGTGCTGATCTGATTTCCTTTTAGCTGACAGCCAGAGAGAAGACTTTCATGCTGGCACAGACAGGAGCAGTGAGCAGGCTGGAGTCAGGTCAGGCTCTCCGCACCAACAGAGTCAAAAAGGTTCAAAAATGAGGAGCAAAATATGCTCACCTGAGGCAGAAAACACAGGACTACTAAAATTAAGTTTTTTATAGTCTTTGCACTTTTGCGGGGCTTAACAAGTGTCTAGTGAAGTGTTTCTTCCACTCCAGTTCGAGGTGTGACTCCAAGCCTCGTGGTTAATTGGAGCTGCAGGCTCTACAGCCATCAACTCCCAAAGACRTGGCATGGCTTTTGGTCCCAGCCCGGTGGCCAGGTACTCTTGGTGCAGTGGCTGACGGTGGCCTTTGGCATGTGTCTGGAGAAACCTCGTGTCTCTGGATCCAAACTGAAACACTTGGTCTTCATCCTGTTGCTCTGTTACTTTTTTGGAAGACTGCAAATTAACCCGAGGAGAAGCCTTGGTACCAATCTGGGATAGGAGAGGGAGATGGTCAGGCTGCCTGGAGATGCAGAGCCCAGACAGTAGTTTGTGATGGACGTTGAGACTAAGGAACTTTTTACGCATGTTGGAGAGCACCCAGCATAGGCTGTCAGGGCTTGGCAGCAGTAGTTGGGGATGACGACTTGCCAGCTGTGATTTGGAGGTGGCGTATGAGGCAGAGTAGAATGGGGATAGCGTTCACCTATCAGTAATTTCTGTAAACTTGTTTTAATTCCTCAGTTGAGGAATTCCAGGATCGTGGCTGTAATTCAGATGTGATACACGTCCTGTGAAGTGGTTCCCTACGTGTAGGTGATAACTGCTTTCTCTTGCCCCCTCCCCTGTGCTCCACCGTAGGCAGGAGCAGAGTGAATTTGTAGTTTGTACTGGTATTTGTTCCTTTACCACTTCGCTTTGTCGCTTGCTTCTGGTTGCCCATGAGAAAAGACGAGTATTTTATGGAACACGATGCCATATCATGAGGGTTAGATTTTTAACATAATAGGCATATTTGCATAACTCTCCCATATCTACCAAGTTCAAGGAATTCGGAAAGTATAAACGCTCCAGAACCGAAGAGATTCCCGGCTTTATTGCTTCTCCCTGCGCTCGGTGATTTTATTTAGCGCTGTAAGATTTCTAGCTCCTGCAGGGTTGCGTGGTTTTTTTACTACTGTAGTGTTTATAATGTCTTTGGGGATCCCAGCAGACAATGTTTTGTATTTAGCTCTAGAGCATTAGCAAGGCAACAGTACTGCTAAAAAGTTTTGGAAAAGCACCTTATTGGAGCCAAAGTGACTCATTCCTGCTCGAGAAGCAGCAAATGTTTTTCTGGCATTTAAATAAAATGCAAAAATATTAATTTCCCACCTTGATATTGAATTAAAGACTCAAAAGTGAGGGAAAAAAGCCCAATGTTTAGGCTGTCTACAAAAACACTAGCAGTGCCAAATGATTCATACTGAGTATTTTACAGCATGCTTTCAGGGGGAATGCAGCATTATAAACAGTAACATTTCCARTTTCCTGAGATGAGAGGATTTGATTTCTTCTTGTGAATTTTGCATTCTGTACTTTCTGATTCAGAAGCACTTTATTTGGGGGGGTGTTTTGACAAGATACTCAAATAGCTTGGGAGCTGGGTAAATGTTTGTTTAAAGTTGATCTCCAGTTTTTGTTAGAACTTCAGGTTCGGATGGGAGATGAGGTGGAGAAGTGGATTTTCAGACTTCACGTTGTACCTCAGCCCTTTGCTGAAATTAAAATTCTTTAATTTCTGCACGTCATTCCCAGTGTTGCTGCTTCTTGCTTTACTGGTTACTTTGGTAATAACAACATTATTAATATTTCCGTTGGACGCATGGCTGCTTTGCCATGTCCTCTATACTACTTCCTACATAATTAAGTGTTTTATGCTTGTTTACCGTCACCTTTGGTGTTTCAAAGATGTTCATTGCTTTGGTAGCTGAATGCAATTATGTAGATGAATGCAGAATAAGTTCTGTTCTCCTGTGTACTTAGCTGTCTGCATTTAAGCATTCATATCATATTTGTGCACGCATATTAGTGGTTAATGGTCTATGAGAGAAACTTTCTTGAAAATGARTATCTTGAGTTTAGATCAGACAGCCTTGCCCTCTGATGAAAAGCTGTTCCTGTGCTGGGATCTTCCGCTGAGACTTCTCTGCGACTGGATTTGTTCCAGCCCGGACTGTATTCGCTGAGCTGCTGTAACGTGGAGCTACTCTGAAGGCTGTGGTGTAGTCCACGCAGGAGGAGAGTCATGCTTTAGGTCTTTAAATTCTGCTTGAAATAAAGAGTTGGTGAATTTGGAGGCTTGCTCTGTTGCATGCTGTATAAGCCCCGTTGAGATAAGGAAGGTTGAATTCGTGGTAATTGCATGAAATACTGAATTTTCTCTGGGGATGTCCAGGTGGCTTGCTCCCGTTGCAAAGATGCGTGCTTTATTTTGGCTGCAGGAGGAACCAAACACTAGAGATCATCTTCCAAGGAAGGAAGAGTAGAACTGATTTTCGTTTCCTACTGTGTAAATGAGAAGGTCAAGGGGTGCTGATGGCTTTTTGGTGGTCATCTTTTGTGCTGCTAATTTTGGCAATAAGTAGATGATTAAGTCATCAAAGGGCTTGGAATTGGGGAGTATTTAGATGTTAAATGGCTTAATAAGCTGGGCTGGTTGTAGCCTGACTGATGTGGTAGTGCCCAAAAGGGAGGCGCGGCATGTCCGTAGGTGGGCATTCAGGTATTTTTATGGGTTATGACTGAACAAGTTTTACAACGTACAAGCTCCAGTCGTCTGCTTCCTTGCTTAATTTGGCAAGGCTCACAGGAGAGCTGAGCATGAGGTAAGGGGTAGTTTTGGCTCTGTTCTGCTCAGTGGCTGGTTTTAGTGGTGGTCTAGCTCACCTGAAACACCAAGTTGGCTCCATAACTCCGAGATAGCGGGGAGGACCCCCGTCTCCTTTTAAAGCCTTCATTCAGCATTAGTCAAGAAAGAAATGGGGCGTCAGGAATGCAGGAAATGTGTTATTTCTAGGCAGGCTTCCCATCTTTGTGGACTCGTGTGGCTGGTTCTGCCTTCCCTGTAGGGTTTGTGCTCTTCTGCCAAGGTTCTTGGAAGGTGAGTGCTAAAAAAGACCTTGTGGCCATATGGGATGAAGGGAGGAACTGGGAGTAACAGCAGAGCGATTGCTGTGAGGAATTGCTCTCCTTTGCTGCCAGGCCAGCACTGGCTCCATCCTGCGGTGGTTGACCTGTCTTAGTAGCTCCTTAACTTATGTATTGTCCTTCGTGGAACAGGGCAGTGCTGTTGTCCCCATCTGAGTGCCTGTGGCATGGCGCTGTCCAGGTCCTCCGTGCCTGCCTGGAGCATCGTCACTGTCAGCCTCCTCTCGGACCATCTCAGTGCAGCTCTGACTTTGAGGTGCTAGAGGAATTGGAGTTAAGCCGTCGGATTTCAGGGTTGCGATCCAGAATTTGTCACGTTTTGCTCAGATGAGCTGTGAATTGCTTCACAGCGCCCTGCGAGGTAACCTATCTGTCCTTCCCAGACTGCTCTGCAGAAGTGGCTGCTTGGGTGTTTCTTCTCAGTTCACTGACACAGACGAAGGCACGTTCTCTTAACGCCACCTGAGCTCAAGGCATGGATGCAGCAGGCAAGAACAGCCCCTTGTCTCTGCTGCGCTTGTCACATGCAGAGTCTGAGATCAAAAAACCCCTTTGGCGGTTGCTTGCAGGCAGCAGGTCCGGACAATGGGATCCTGCAGGTTGGGAGCATGGGGGAGGCAGGTGGGCAGAGGATGACTGGAGAAGCCGTTCCTTGGGGACCTGGAGTTTATCAACCTTCTGCTGCTACAGGTCGGCAGGCATCACTTTGGGGTTGGTAAGCTGATGCATTAACAGTTGAAGTTTATCCACAGATGCGCGGACATGGCTGATGCTCAGGAGATCGGGGCTTCCCTACTTAGTAGAGCCTGCTAGTGGGCTCCTTTCCTTGTTACTTTGCCGAGATGAGTTGAACTGCCCTTTGCAGTGATGGAATAAGTCTTAGTCACTTCATCCGGTGGCTTGGTAAACCCAATGTTTTTCAAGGTGGTTCCCAAGTGCACCCGTCACCGCTGCTAGATCCTTATACTTTCCTTCTTCATCACTATCATACCTCTCACAGCTTTCTGAGAAGATTAGCCCTTCTCATCAGCTTGATCATCTGGTTTTTTGCAGTTTATCATGGCCTCCTTTGCGATACCAGGGCATGAAATAGTTTCTTGCGGTGGAGTTTCCTTTGATTGAACTAGACTGCACTCAGTAGTCCTCATCTGTCTAACTTCTTGCATAAGAGACTTTCTCTGAGAGATATTTTTAAAGACATCTCTTTGATAAAAATACCTCAGGTAGGAGGGAGAACTCTCAGCACACTCTCACCTTCTCCAGCGTGATGGGGTTACGCCCTTTACTTTATATAGATCAAGAAAATAGGGAATTTGTAATTCATTAGATAATGGAGGGTTGCTGAATAATGCTGTATAGACTTGTGTTAAACTAGGAGTCTTTTAAAAAGAAAATGTTATAAAGACATGTCTGAAGCCTCTCTGGAATAGCCTCTCCCAGAACCTGCTGCTACCAGCAGTGCTCCTCACAAAATGTCATTAGTGAGGAAAAAATAGTGATTGCTGCCTGTTTACCCAGTACTCCGGGCAATTAATTTCCCAACCTCAGTCCATGTACTCTGGCAGGTCATGGTGAAGTACATAGATAGGCTTCGCCCATCTACCACACGGGCAAATGGACATTATTTGGTGAAATCATAGTCTTAACTCGCTCCTGCCGCTTCCTTCAGAAGGCACGGGCCATTTCCCATCGCTATTACAGCAGCTGGCTCTCTTGCCACAAATCGGATTTTTTTTTTTTTTTTCCTCCTCTTTTGGATTGCGAAAGCTGCTCTGCTACGTTGGATTTATTAAATGCACATGACAGATAACTGCTGCTCTCTGTCTTATTTGCAGACACCCCTCTGCAGTCCCTGGGTGCTGCTGTTGGCAGTGCTGCGCACGTACACCCACAGAGCAACGGCATTAAGTTTTTTAACGCTTATGTTGATGACGGTGCTGGTAGCGTCGTTGCTTCAAAAATGCTGATGCTTCTCTGAAAAAAAGAGTCATCTCAGTGGTGAACTGCTGAGTTGCTAAATGCTGCTGCAACTTTTTCCCCTGTAAAATTTTAAACATAATCTTCCTTTTTTGGGGGAAAGCTAAATGAAAGTTCATTGGGAAAAGAATATTTAATGCTGCCAGAGAAGGTTCTTGATTGCGGTTGATCCTGGAACTGGTAATGAATGTGTGCTATCAGGGCCCGGGGATTTGGCGTATGAATTTCCCAGGGTCTAATCATCTCATAAGGCTGCTGAGTGTGACTCCTTCCCCAGTAATCTACTTAACTCAGTAATGTACCCCTCCTCTTGCCTTGCCAGGAGAATGAATCTCACAGGTTGTTTGCATGACAAGTAGCTCGGGATTGTCTGAGTCTTTGAAGAAGATGCTGGGAGTTAATTGTAGCAGCTTGAGGTAATGGTTTCCCATGTTCACTGGCAGGCTGGGTGAGGAGCAGAGCTGGAGAACGATTTTTATGGGGAGTACTATTCTAGGCTGCACCATGTGTTTTGATAGCTAAAATGCTAAAAAAAAAAAAAAAAAAAAGTGTTTTGCTTTCCAAAGGATGTTTTTCTCCACCAAAACTAATCTCAGAGGAAAATTATGTTTGATAGTTCTAGGATTATTGGATTTGCAGATAGAAACTGCTGTGCTAATGGCAGCTACTGACTGATGACCAAAGCAGCTAACTGGGAGATGTTTCTTGGCAGCTGATCATACTAAAAATCTCCCCTCAAAGCCATTAAAACCACAGTGGACAATGTTTAAATAAATAAAAAAAAGTTGCTAGCAAGCAAAGACTAAGCACTTCATCCACATCTTTATTTTAAAAGAAACTAAGGATGCTCCATCAGAAGTGTTGACTTTTAAATTTCGTTAGGATCCCCTCACACCAAACCTTCATTGTGCTAAAAATAAAAGGATAAGCATCCCTTCATCTCTGTTTTTAATTTGCCTCCTCCTAAAAGCAAGTATTGTGAATAAAATTCCTGCTTCGAGATAGGCTCCATGATACGTGGTCACCTTGTGCTAGCTTGCACCCAGAACAGAGGAGACGGAAAGAGAGACTGTGTTGGGAGCAAAGGGATGGGAAGCTCTGGATAAACTGTACGGGTTTTATTTAAATTACTGTCATGTTCTGTGGCTTGCCTGAAATCAAATATTGCCAAGCATCTTACTGCAGTCCCTGTGGTTTGCACCTAATATGCATTACATTAACCATTTGCAGATGACCTTATTTCTGCTATAATGCTGTGTGTGCCGTCTGAAACTTTTGGAGTGATTGAGGCAGGATTTGATGAAACCTTAAAAAAAAAAAAAAAAAAAATTCTCTTAGCGTTATTTTAGAGTTGTTCATGCATGGCTCTACCTGGTGACGCTACGCAGGAGTCGCAGTGTAGGTTTTCCCCTCATCTCGGAGAGCTTCACGTGCATGCAGAGCAGCAAGTCCTTTTACCTCAGCATCTGTCTCCTCACGCCACGCTCCAGTCTCCAACTCAGGGCTGCCACAAAGGTCAGTGTAGATGCTGAGGTTCAGCCCCCTCTTCTTAACGTTGAGCTAGCTTGGTTTTTCTGGTTTCCAGCCTATTTTTGATTTGTTGCTTCTGTTCTTGTGCTGGACAATTCATAGACCCCCCCCAGTTGAACTCAGACCCCCGTTGGAGTAGCCTCACTTCTGGCTGCTGTCCTCGGGCTCCTTAGAAGTAGCCGTGGACCACAGGTGGAAAGTCCCTCTTCAGTTCTCCAGCTGAAGGTGGTCTGATCCTCCACACAGATTGCACAGGTCTTCGGGGCTTTGCATCCAATTCCCACTGGGAATGACTGCATCCATGCAGAGTCCATCCGACCACAGTTGGATGCTGCCTTGGCTGCAGGGTCAGCCGCTGCCTATCTGTTTGCCAGATCAGGGCCTGGGGAGCAAGGGGCCCCTCCCTGATGTCCTGTGCCTAGATAAGTCAAGCTTTTGTTAGCATAGCACCAAGGTGATTTGTGTTTTTCATGGGGAAAGATAAACATGAAAAATAATTTATCTGATCTTTGTATAAGCTGGATGAAAATAAGAATGAAATGCATGTTGCAATTATAAAAGTGCATTGAAAGGCCTATTTGTTTTCTGACTCAGACGTAGTTGGCTTAAAAGTGTAATTTTAGGAGAATTGTACCACTTGGTTTGAGTTAATGGTTTGCAGACAGCAGAGTCCTCAAAACAATGTAAAATCTAGAGGATAAATGGGGAACTTCCCGATCATCTATACAAAGCCGGAGACCACGTGTACTCGGTCTGAAGCTTTCATACCTAACATTTTCTTCTGCACTGCAGAGACCGCTTTTTGTTCCTTTTAGGCCCATCTTTAGATCTAAGATAAGAAGATGAGGACTGCCCACACCTGAAGCGAGCAGAACTTTCCTGCGGGACTGGCTGATCCGTGGCCTCAATGAAGCCAAGACGCACGGGAGCAGGGCAGGGTCTAGTGGTCAGCTCAAGCAAACTCCATCTCCTTAGTACTCCTGGCCTCGAAGCAGGGACTTTGTGAAGCCCAGGCGTGGGTCTGGATTTCAGCACTGCTGCTGAATTGCCAAAGGACGCCCAGATACTCTTTTGCTCTTTATAGCCCACCTACTATTGGACACATTTCTCTTTCCCGTGTCTGGTATTGTGAAGGGGTGCATGTTGCCGGAGTGGGGAACATGGGATGCTTTGCAAAACGTTGCCTTTATTCCGTCAACCAAGTGACTGTGACTTTCTTAATTGTGGATTCTTTTAGTTAATTAGAAATGTTTGGAAACGCCTTGCACCTCAGCAGGGTTCAGTTCTGCGGGGTGCCAAGTGCTTTGTTCTTCATCCAGCAAAGCACTTAAGCATGTCTTTAAGAACACTTTACAGGCTGAAATAAGCTCATTGATTTCAGGGCACTGAAGGCTTGAGCCAATACCAAATTTCTTCCAATGATCTCGACTCAAATAGTAACATCCAGGAAAGTGTTTCTTGAATGTTAATGCTACCTTAAATAGCAATATCTCAGGCTTCACAACTTGAACTGGTCAGAGAAACATAACAAAGACTGAAACAGCATGTTTGGGGGGGAGTTTCTTCTGGGGAATAGAGGAAAATTCATGGTTAAAGGTGATTTTTTTTCCTCCTCTCCCCCCCTTTTTTCCTTCCAGTTTTGTAGTAGCAGAGGTTAGCTTTAACTATGGTCATCTTCAGCGAGCTTTTAATAAATTAAGAGAAAACTGAAACAGTTTGGAAAAGTATAGAATAAGCAAATACTCCAGGGAGACTTTTAGTGGCAACATGATTAATAAGGGACACTCCTGGTAATACTATCAAAACAGAGCTATTGCAAAAGCATATGGAGCGTCCCTCTTTTGGGGCAGGAGCAGGATTCAGACAAATGATCCAGAGCGATTTATATGCCTTTTTGCAGTGTTTCTCCCCCTAGAAATGTGAGGAGAATAAGCTCTGTATATTTAACTGTGGGATTAGATGTGAGGGAAAAAAACTATTTAGTAAATCAGGCAACTTCTTTTTGCTCCCAAGTATTTTTATCCTTGTCGATTGTTTGATAACAAGCTACATTCCTTACACAGACTTTTTTTTTTTTCTTAATGTTATATATTTCTTTTTTTTCTCCGCGTCAACCCCCGCACGTATCTTGTAATAACCTTAAGGAGCTGAAAAAGGGAAACATTCTCCAGCAGGAGAATATGATGTAAAATATATGAAGATGGGTTTCCGAAACATCCTGCCTTCTGTAAGTTCTCCCAGCGCTCTTCTGGTTTTGCTGCCTTTCTCCCTTATGAACAAAAGTCTCCGCTGGCACGTGAGTATGTGGAGAGGTTGCTTCTAGCTATAACACATACTGCGTTCGCTCCCCTGGGTGCAGCCCGCTCAGCCCTGCATTACTCATGTCACCCAGGCCAGTTTTTCCCCCTGCACTTTGTTCTGAGAGCAATTATTTCTTTATTTCCTTTGAAGACATTTACTGTGCAGCTGTTGTGGCAGCTTGTAGCTGTCATGTGGGAAGGCAAAAGAAGAGAACTGGAGTTAAGAGCTTATAAACTTCTCAAGTTTTAGGAAGGTACTGAGATGAAATGATATTGTGGTTTTTCCTCCTCCTTTCTCTCTCTCTCTCTTTTTTTTTTTTTTTTTTAAATACACAATGAGAGAGGACCTCTTGTACTGCACTTGCATAAATTGTACAGGTTTGGCTCTGCTCAAGTCAGAAGTTAAAAAATAAAATAAAATAGCCATCCTGACACATGAGACAATGCAGTCTTCCAAAACCAAAATAGTTTTGTGTAGTACACCAGCATATAGGAGTCAAAGATCTGTGTGTGTGGGCTTTAAGAGATGCCTTGCCTTCTTTTTTTGGAGAAGAAACTTCTGTTAACATCTAAATGATTTCAAGAATTCAGCAAGGATTGAATTCCCTACTTCATCGGCATGAAACTTTCGCATTGCTACTGAACTATGTTATTTTATCAGCCTCCTGCTCTTCAGACGCCATTTACCAAAAACTTTTAAAAGTGATTATGCAAGTCAAACCTAATTTCTTATCACAGTTCTGTATTTATTGGCTCAGTTGTTTGCGAGGGATTGTTTCACCCACCCTGTTTCCCTTGGCATTTTTAGAAGGTTCTTATAGTTGTTAGCAGCTGTAAATGGTATTAATAAGAAGTATTTGGTTGCTGGTTTCTGCAGTTTTGTATGCTGATTAGGTTGKATTGCCAAAGGTTGAGCAAGTTTCTAAAAAGAGTGTTCCTTGAATTGTGAACACACTATTCTCAACAAAAAACAGCTATATCTGTGTCAAGAATTTTACRTGCCGGCTGATACACTTCTGCAGAAACTAGGGTGAAACACTTTATTTGTCTAAATTGGGATTGACTTTAAAATCAATGAAGCCCCATCTAAGAATCTTCTTAAATGTTAAAAGAGCCGTCTGAAAGATGTCAAGGTTTTTTTCCTTCTTCTCAGTCTTGTATTTGAGATGATAAGCGCTTGCCCACTTCAGCGTTACCTCTTTGGGTTGTCCATACTGTGCTGTTCTTCCTGAAGTAGTTCTAGTGGGTTAGCGAGTAACTTTCTCAGAGTAGCACAGCMTATTTGTGAAAATGAGCAGATCTTCTGGTGTGGTTTCATCTGGGGAGAATCCAGTGTGTGTGCTCCCTGAACAGTGGTGCATCCTTAAAGGTTTTCAAGACTCAGGTTGACAAAAGCCCAGAGCAACATGGTCTGAGTCTGGTCTTAGAATCATAGAATCATAGAATATCTCAAGTTGGAAGGGACCCATAAGGATCATTGAGTCCAGCTCCCTAACTTGTCTCTGCTTGGAGCAGTAGGTTGCACTAGAACCTGCCATGGTCCCTTTCTGCCTGATGTTTTTATGATTTATGACTCCAGTTGTCTTCTCTTCAGAGTCAGAAGAGCATATCCTTGCTGCGGTCACAGATCTTGCTGTTGGAGTACTAGATTGACCCAGATCAAATTCATGGAATGAGTCAACCAAAAATAAGTGCGGTTTCCTTATGCAGACCTTCCTGTTTGAGACCTGCTGCAGGTGGGGAAGGGCTCAGTGAAGTGTGATCAATTTATCCAAGAAAGAGAAGCTGATGCTAAGCAAAGCCTGTTGCTGACTGTATGCCATGGAGCAGAGAGCTTACCATCCGTGTGACAGCAGTAGGCAGGTAATGAGACTATCCAGCCACAAGCATGATCAAAAACTAGTTTGCCAACGGGCAAAGTTAGGTTCACTTCCTTCTGGGACTTCGAAAGTAGAAAAATAAGCATCTCCCACCTTTATTAGGCTTGTGTTCAAGTGAAAGCTACAGCTTGTATTTCATCCAATACATGGGGCATCAGCCTGTGGCTGCTGAGCTGCATGTAGTTTGTGGAGTGACTTGAGGGCAATTGCTGTAACAGAGTTATGATGTGACTAGCAGATTTGTTCAGTGAGGTCAGATTTCCCAGCAGACTCCCTTAATGTGGAAAGAAGTAATTGTGCCGGGCCGACACTGCTGGGTTGGCTCGGGAGCCACTTGGTCACCTTGTCCAGCCAAACCTCCTAACGGACAGATCGATACTTGGGAAACCCTTCTCATCGTCCACTGCTGGACTGTGTTTGGAGCCTGCGTTGGGGCTCTGAATTATGTCCCTTCTGTCTCTTGACTACATGAAGACGTTGATGTTTAAGGCTGAGGAAGGCTGGTTGCATCCTGCACTTAGCTGGTCTTAGTTCTTGAACTAAGATTGCGCAACCGCTTTTACTGGCGAAGCTCCTCGACTCGGCCAAGAACGTTAATGATAAAATTGTGGTTTATGTGGTAGCCTCCTCATCGTGTACCTGAAATTATCTCTCTGAGCTATTTTCCAAGGTTTGTAGCAGATGGAGAGAGACATAATGAGCGAAGCAGTTGGGAAAACGGTTCAGACTTTTAAGTCAATATAGAATGGAAAAACAAAAGGAGCATTAGATGCGTGTAACCAGTTCAGATGTAGTGTGTAATTAATCTTCATCTGTGGCTTTTAAAATCAGCAACAGCCAGAGTACCTCAGATTTGAAACCCATGTTTGTTCAGATGTAATGGGTATGTAGACAATTTTTTCTGAACTTCACCCCACCAAGCATTGTCTTCCAGGTAGGTTTACGTCAAGTGAATTGGCTGGAGCAGCGCTGCACGGTGCGGCTCTAACCATCGCAACAGCACTGGTTTACAGGGTCATCCCAGTAGTTTCATGTTTAAAGTTGCCAGTCATTTAATTCCTGACTGTTTTGTACCCATTTTTAATTTTTAAAAAGAAGAAAAAAATCCATGCTGCTTTTGAGCTGGAGTTTCTCATACTTAAGTCTGTGTAAAGATGATTTATGGTGCTAGTAGGGGCTCCGCTGGAAATGCAAGATCTATTATGAAGTGGATTGAACAGCCCATGCTGAAATGTTTATTGCCGTCTTCAAAATAGAATACATCAGGGTTGATGGTGCCTGTCCAGGAAAGAGAGAGAGTGGAGTGGAGTGGGGCTAGTGGGGTATTTTTAGTATTCCAATAAAAGACAAGGCTTTTAAAGGAAATCACTTATTGCCATTTTGCAATCAAGAATGCAGGAGTGTTCCAGGGACTGCAAGAAATATGCTTCAAGAATGTCGGAGCCATAAGGAACTAATCATTAAATATTCTCTCGTTTCCACCCCCGTTTCTTGCTCTGAGGAAGCCATTTAGAAGCTTTGCAATTTGTATGTAAATCTCAACCCTCCTGACCACGCGGTCAAGTATCCAAGTGACTTAGGAGCCAGCATCCCATTTTCAAAAGTTCTTAAAATTCCTGTGCAAGCAGGGCACTTTTTTAAATAGAAGACACATGGACCAGACTTCAAGAACACTTAATCTGACCTTAAATGACTTGGTATGAACACTATATGATTTTTTTTTTTTCTGCTATAACTTTTTCTCCTTGATCAATGTCTTGCTAATGAAGTTCCTCTTGCAGGTTCAAATAGACCGGTAAAGCTGTAGTTTTGTTACTGCAGCTTATTCCACTCGTTTGACTGAGCTGTGGTTATTTTTATTTCTTTTTTTTTCATGCGTAATCTAGTTGTTGATGCTTTAAACATTTCGGAAGCGTTCTGGCACTGTAGTATATCCATCTAACTAGGGAGTGAGTAATCCCAGCATTTGTTCAAGTGAAAAACAAAGGAAGAGGCAAAAGATAATACTTTCTCAAGTGATTTAAGAGCCTAATGGGACAATTTACTGATGCATCTAAGCAGAGCTAGCGGTTACCTGCTCCCTCTCCCCATGTTCCCATCTTTTTCCTTGTACTGGCCCTGGTGTCCTGGTGAGGCAGTTCAGGGAGCTATAATGGTAGAAAACTGACCCTACCAAAAACAAAGACCGGGGTGTCGGGCTGATGGCAGATGGACGCGGGCAGATGTCCGCTTCTGCGCCAGGCCAGCAGAGCCGTCCTTTCATTTTATTATTTTTTTTCCCCCATTTGTTTTTACTGGAGAAATAGTGGAGGAACAACAGTCTCCTGCTGAGATCATCTGTCACGTCTTCTGCCTTTTCCCTGCTTGCCGCAGGTAGTGGCTCTGGGGTAAGCTGCTGCCTGGCAGACCCTTTCTTTCAGGATAACCATTCTGAGTTTGCCAGCTGGGCTGCAGCTTCTTGCATCCCTCGCTAGAGTAGGAGCTGGTGGGTGAAGCCGAGCTGGAGAAGGTGAGTGGATGTATGTGCGTGAGGAGGAACACCAGCTGCCAGGGCACTGCGGGAGGCAGCGAACGCCCCATCTCTGGGATTTAACTCACCTTAGCCCCAGGTTGGTGCCTCTCCTTGCAGCCCGTGCTGCGTCTGGCTGGTAAATCTCTGACGTTTCTAATGCAGTGAGAAGTCTCTTTAGTGACCTGTGCTGCTGAAGGACCACCTGATGGTAGGTAACCTAAGATCATTGCCTTCTTGCAGGGAAAGCTTCACCTGGCTCTCCTTCACACCCTTTAGCTCCCAGCTGTTCTCCCCACCACAGTTCATGAAGCTTGGTCCATGCCAAACACTTCTTCTGTTCTTCATTGCTCATCTCCCTCAGTGGTGTGGGGAGGATAACTTCTGGTAAGCCTAGAGATGGGGATGTCCCATTTAAATCTGTGCTTTCTCACCCTTTCCTCCTGATTTTTGCTGWGCTTATGCCACAACAAAAGGGTTAAGTCAGGTGACACTTATGGCTTGGTTGGGCTCACTTGGGTGAACCTCAGCTGAAAGACAGGGATTTGTAGAACTTCTGTGATCCTGTTTGGGCTTGTTTTGTTTCCTTTCTTCTGGGAAACCTTTAGTGCACATTGAGGTTTTTGAAACTTTCACAAGTCCTGTTCCAAGTTGTAACACAGTTGTTCAGAAATGCAGCACATTGCTTGACTGATCTTGTTTCTTGGCGTCACTTATGTAAGGGAAAGGATGCTAGAGAGTTTGGAGAAGGGAAAATTGGAAAGTGTGCATGCTTATTTAATTTAAAAAAAAAAGGGGGGGAAGAAAAATAAGCCACATGCAAAAAAATCCAGTAACCATGTCTGCCGATGACCTTTGGGGTTGGAAATAGTTTGATAATAGCAATGTGGGGACAAGCAAGGAAAGTCTGTGAAGTCACTCTAGCAAGAACAAAAGGAAAAAACATGAGAATATTTCCAGTTTCTGGCTTGCTGGGAGCTGGGTCATCCCCTGCACAACTCTGGACCTCTGCGCCTGGTGCTGCCCCAGCACACCCATCAGAAAAGGGCATCAGACAGAGATGAGTAGAGGTTGCCAAGTTTGACTCGAAGTAAAATAGACGATATGTGGGAAAACACCAAAAGAGACTCTCAGGGAGACTGAAGGTCTTAAATTGCCAGCTTTGGCTGGGCATGGGTGCAAGGTCCCGCACGAATTTACCCCAAAAGACAGCTTGTGCGCCGGAGGGACTTTCTTTTAGCCTGCCTTTAGCATTGTTAACAAAGTTGGAGAGAAATTGCTGCAGAGTTAATATTGCTTGTTAAATACATCTGATCTTTTCTTCGGTATAGCATTGAGTAGAGAGGGTCCAGTTAATGTTGGGGGTTTTTGGGTAGGACGTAACTTGGGTAAGCTGTTGCCTCTTACATCTGCTCTTTGTACAATGATGAGTCCAGTAAATGATTTTATTATCGAGCATTTTTGCAGAAAGGTATTATTCAGGTATGTGTATAAATTGCTTTAAAGCTCTCTGGTTCAATAATTCTGTCTCAGAGGTATRTAGAACCATTTCTCCTAGGTTGTCCTCTGTGAACTACCTTCTGCTATTTAAAGTAGATACAAATTTAGCTCAAAGTGTTCCCTTTCCCGCAGACTTCTCTGAAAGTTAAAGCTTGTGACAGTTTAGTTCTTGCTGTGCTCTCGACTTGTCTTCAAATCCAAACAAATGTCTTGCCTGTCTCTGAGCTTCATTTCTGGTGGCTCAGAAGGTAAAATGTACTTATATTTCTTAATTTCCTTAGGAAACCTTTCTGTCTTTCAACTGCCCTTCTAGTCTGGTTCTCAGGTCAATGCAAGAGGTTAATGAATTGTGTAGACTTACAGACGTATAGTCAAATGTATATTTATGCAGCATCTTAAACTGTTGGATCAAAACCTTCCAACCACTGCCAAAGGTAGGCGATTACCTTCACACAGACCAGCTAAGCATCGGAGATGTTGAAACCTGAGCAGGAGTTGAAGGCTGCGACCAAATTCATTTGGGCTATTCCTCTGACTATTGCGGTTCATGTGAGGTTGGTTTTGTACAGCGTATATCGCTTTTTGAAAGAATATGGGATTTCTTTGCAATTGTGCTTGGAAGTAGTTCAATATACTATCTGGCGTGCATTTATAATTTGAAAAATAGATTAAAAAAGAAGCAAATTGAAGTATAACAATAATGGATTAAGAGAAACACTTATCTCACTTCCTTTCGGAGGGTTGCGCATGTGGTTTGGGACCCAAACGCTTGGGATTATTCGATCGCTGAAGCAATAAGCGTTTTGGATGTAAACTCACTCCATGCTGCTTCTGGGACTGAATCTGACATTTATTTTCCGATAGCGGTGGTTTTTATCTTGCTGTTATTTAGCCACACTTTGTTTGCCAACAGGTCTTGCTGTCAGTAATGTAAGGTATCTTCATGCCCTGATGAAAGGCTTGCATTAACAACAAACTCACCTGTGTGTCCAAGAGGGAAGCGTAGCTCCAACCCAACATGACAAAAAAACACAAAAATGCAATTTTTTTAATATGTGAAATAATGTTGACTGAGGAGTTAATGTGTATAAACAAAGTCTATACCTTTGACTTGGATAACTCATTTCTTCAGGTTAATCTAGCATTGCATGAATAGCACCAAATGTGGGATAACTCATAAAATAAGAGTTTTTTCATCTTACATAGGAGTGACCTAGGTTTTTCTTTCTTCCAAATAAGGAATTAATAATGCAATAGTTGTTGTTTCCAAAGAGCTCAGCTTTTTTGAGAAGTGTCTCTTTTTTTTTTTTTCCCCTCCTTTAGACCCAGTGAAACACATGGGCGTTTGGAGCCTTTAATAACTGTTCGCAGAGCCTGTTCTTGATTTCTTTGAGAATTGCCAATGATTTTGATGTCAGAGTTGAGAGGTACAATTGTAGTGTTGGATTTCTCAAGTCAGACCAGTTGAAAAGGAAGGTCAAAAGCAATAACGTCCAGGTTCCTCTGGGCGGGCGGGGGCGTAGGGTAATGTGCGATCCCAGCGTTTTACACAGACGTATCGCCCAAGAAAAAGTTTGGCTGTCACAAAACTAATAAAGAACAAGCCTCCAGAGAGATGGTTTCAATGATGCAGGTGTAGGAATCGGGGAGTGTATTTACATACAAGCCAGCTTAATAGCGTGGGATTTATGCTAAAGTGGTTCTTAATGCAATACAAATTGAATACCCCGTCTCGCTCGAAACGAGGAAAATGTTAGAAGGAAAGATTTTTTTATAGCTTTTGGGGGAGAAAGTGTTTGGCTTTTTTTTTTTTTTCGGGAACGTCAAGGACAGCAAGATGGATTTCTTCGGGTGCTTGCCATGTTAAACTAGTGCTTTAGGTATGTGCGTCGGATTCGGAGCCAGCCTTCCAAGTTGGTTCTCTGTTGCCTTGAAAATCAAGGTTTTGAACAGATTTGGGCAGGGTTTCTGCCATATATCTGGCAACACGGACTTAAAATTACCTTACTGAAAAAGCAGATAAAGTTTGGTTTGTTTTTTTTTTTTTTTCTTTAAACTGTGACATTAAAAAGAAGTCCTTAAAGAAAGCAGCTATAACTCTACAGCCTCTTGTTGAAATTCCCATCTTTTCCCTGCTTCTCTCCTACCCTATAAAACAACTATTATGTGTTTATAAGTTAGCGCTCCATGTCACTTATAAAAGAAGACTTATTCATAAACTTCTGGATAGACAGTTCTGTGGGAATATAACTTTCTTGGCATAAAAGAAGCCGCTTTTTCCAGATAATGTAATGCTGTACCAGGCTCTTTAAAGTCATAGCATGCTATTTAGTATTATTTTATAATCTATAAAAGACCCCAATGCTGAACCTTCAGCGTTATTGAGAATGACACTACACCCACAGCAGCAGAGAAAAGATAAGGAAAACCCCAAGCAAAACTCCCGTTCCCAGAAACAGTCGCCAGCAAGGTGTTGAGGGATGCTCGGGGCTTGTTGCAGGGCTGCTTTCCCCGTGCCTCCTCTCTGCAGACAGCAAGCGCGGGGGGAGATCACAAAGAGGCACGCCTCATTTTTTGGGTGGGATTTGCCAGCTGCAAGTTAGAAGTTCTTGAAACAGACTTGGATGTAACTTTTCAGCTTTTGAAGTCAGGGCAGATGATTTGGACACACACACATATGCCTTAGAAATTTTTTTTTTAAATGGGCTAAAATCAGTATTTACTCCACCATCCAGAAACCAGCAAGTAGCCAACATGTGGTTGTGTTTGCTTTCTGAATATGCTCAATATTTGGAAGGAGCACTGAGCCCACAAAACCATACAGCTCACCCAAAGGACAGCTGCTTCCCAAATCTCCAGGTTTCCTGCTGACGCAGATTTGGGGATGACAGATGGGGATCGCATTGGTCAAGTCCGTGTCCAAAAGACTGTTGCTGCTCCCTGGTTGGGAGGGACTGCCCTGCTGCCAGAGCAGTCTGCTTCAAACCTGAAAGAGAAACCGTAGCTATGCACCCCCATGAAAAGGAGACATCAGCCCTTAGCATATGCTCGTATCTACTTATCCTATTTATAAGGACCATCCAATACTCTGTGCACTAATTATAGCAGCAGGGACTGGAAGAGATTTCCTTGCTCATTGAGTCCAGACCTCAGCTATCACAGGCAAATTCCCTCTGCACTTGCTTTCATAAACCCTCCTAGTATGCTTTGAAAGCATTTAGGGTGTTCTCCCTAGTGACTGGATATTTCCAGTGGCAGCCCAAGCTGGGCTGATGCTCAGAGAGACAGCAGCGGGTGAATATCCTGATGTGGATATCTTGGGTCCGTTACTGATGGGCTTGGGGTTAAACAAAGAGTAGTAGAGTGGACCTGGTGTTCAGCTGGAAGATGCCTCCAGGACAGAAGGACAGATCAGCATTGCCACTGGAGACCTTTAACGTGACCTGCGAAGCCCTGAGTGCATCAGCTGCTACCTGCTCTTTTCACATCCCTACCTTCAGCTGGATGGGGGTGCTGAGCATAGGCATCGCTCTTGAATTTCGGGGTTGTGGCTGGTGCACGTTGGTGGTGACCTACCTGCTGCACTAGCCTGGGACGCTGGGCAGCCGTATGAAGCAACGCAAAGCGCCGGCTCCTTGCGTGTAGGAGTCCCTGGCTGCCAGCGGGCTGAAAGAGAAGAGCTGAAGCATTGCTGACATTACTTGCACCATTGAACAAAGGTATCCTCAGTCCCTGGAATATACCTTGCCAGCGTGCATTTATAAAAATGAAACCAGTATCTTGTTACTGGAGTGGGGGATGCCGTGGAGGAAGGTGCAACTGTCTCCTCTGCAGGGGCTGCCCCGTGTGAAGTTGTAACGTGAGACACCTTGTAGAAACCTGCGTGCTCTAATTGATAACACATTAAATCTCAATGGCCAGCACTCCGTGGCTACAGAGCRATTTTAATGGTAAATCAATAGTCTGATAGAAGCAGACCAGAAATCTTTTGACAGTTATTCAAGGGGGACTTGTCAAAACACGATGTATTTATGACCAAGTTCCTGCCTGCCTGTTCAAAGGCACTTGAACCCCTGCCAGATCCTAAACACGCTCAGATTCCCAGGAGTTATATTCAGCACAATAAGTGGATATTTCACAGTAAATATTGCCTTGTCAGAAAGCTGGCATAAGCACCCAGTTGACAAGCAACAATTGGCTGCTTTGTATGGGTGCTGCGAGGGCTCGTCTCTCCATCGGCGGCAGTGCTCGTGAGCAGAAATTTCTGCCAGGCTCCAGCCGTCGTTAGCATTAGGAATTAAAAATGCCTTAAAGAAAACTGCAGATTGTTGAGTCTCAGCTGCCTCCATCTGAACAGTCAGCAGAAGGAATTGGAAAGTCTCGATGATTAATCACAAACACAAAAGCCGGCTGCTGGCTGACGGTAGGTATCCGCTCTTCTCCGAGGAAACCAATTCATCAGCGTTATTTGTGATTCATAACAGTTATTTGAGGCAAATAGGCTTATTTAGTACATGGCACCCYGCGCTTGCATGAAGTTACAGACCAGAAATGTTAATTATTCTCTGTCCTCCCACAGCTCTGCAGCACGTCCAGGATTTCGGTAGCGTGATGTAGGCTGTAGCACGCGTCCAGCGCCTGTAGCGTGGGCTCCGTACCGAGAGGAGCGGGATGCTCTCGAGGGCAGGGATGTGCTGTGTCCCAGGTTTGCACAGTGCTCAGCGTGGTGCGGCTCCAAGCCACGTCTGGGGTCTCTGTGATGGGAAAGCAGCAAAGGTTGGGATGAAGAGAGGGAAATGAACTTATTTATTGGACTTGTTGTCTGTGTGACTGGTGTTTGTCATCGCCGAGGATGGCTGGCAGCGCACCAGAGAGCATGGGCTTTAAGTGTGGTCTTATTTCTAATGAGCACTTACACCCTCAAGTTACACAGTCCTGACCGGGCAGGGGTTGTTACTATCTGTCTGGATAGACACGAGGGGATACAGTCCTCGGCCATCACCTGTATTTACACAGACCATTAATCCCCTGGAAACTGAAGTGCAAACTGGGGGTGGAAAATCATCTTCTAGATGCCCAAACCCCTTCAGGCAGAGGCAGGCCCGGAGGACATGTTTGCATTTCCATGTGAACCCCAGCTGGGAAGTTGTTCATGTAGGAGTAAATCAGGTACGGTGGGAAGGGTGTCCATGATGAATCCCAAACCAGTGACCCTCACAGCTGATAAATCCTGGGAGAAGGAAGAGATTTGGGACTTGGAGAAGGGCTGCCCCGGGTGACCCTGGGGAGATGGGGTATGGTGTGAACCCCAGACCCTCCAGTCTCATGGCTGGACAGATAGCAGGTGAGACAGACAAGAGTGATCTTAACCTAGAGATAAATTACGTGTATTGTAACCTTTTCTTTCCATCTTATGTCTGAAAATTTGATCTTAAGTTTTTTTTTGGAAAAAGCTTTGCTAGGTTTGGAGYGTCGAAACCCCCAGCTGCCCAGGGACCAGGGGGTCGGGATCGGGGTGACGAGCAGAGGCACAGCTGATCTCAGCAGTAGGATTAAAACCCGGCAAAGCAGCGTGAGTGCCAGTGCTCCCGGGATCGGAGGGGAGACCCCGCGTCCTGCCGGCACACCGTGCCCTGAAACTCAGCGTAAGCTGAGCACATGCCCTCCGCATTTCTGCACTGCTCCTCCGAGCTGAGACAGCAGCACCGTCTCAAACGCTTTAGCAGATGGAGCTTCAAGGGCATTGTACTTTCTCCAACCTGCCTTAATTAATTGCTCTGTAATTGCACATAGACTTCTGCTTGCACTTCCCACCTTTCCCTAGAAATGCATTTCCAATTTGTATTCCTGTCACTGTTTTCTTTGCGCAGGAATCTTTTATTTTTCCTTCTCTGACTCCTGTTTACTTTGTTAGTGGCTTTGATTCCTGAACTCCTCTTTGAGGAGTTCTTGTCGAGGGGAATATTTATATTTCACAGGACTTGAGCGAAAAAAGGCAAAGCAGGCAGGGAATCTAGAACGCATAATTGCTGTCAGATCCTATCCGCAGTTTTTGTTAGGAAAGCATGTTGTACTCTGTGAAACACCCAGGTTTAAAAGCTTCAGATCCTTCTAATCTGCTGTTCTGTAGTATAGGGGGGAAAAATGTGCATAACATCTGGTCTCTATCATGCAAGAGGTACTTTGAAACTTGTGTGCTATTGCCAATTTATATTGTCCTATTCTTTTTGTGCATATCGCACGGATCAGATAAGCCTTTAATACTGGCGGATTGCTGATTTATATTGCACTGACACGTGCCATCTCTGCTTCTCCGTCTCTCACATGGAGAGTACATACTTGACCACTGCTTTTGGAAACAGAAAAGTGGCTCCAGATTTTTAATACCAGTCTCTTTCCAGGAATAAAATGAAGTTTATTTCGTTTTGCTGTCCCGCTCTTGTTGCCCTGAATGTCCTCTTAGGTTTCCTATTCATTCTGCTATTGCCCATTAGCAATACTTTATTAGTCCCCCACTTTCCCCTGCTCCTGCTGTGTAATAATTCTGGGTTTATGTGCAGTTTTTCTTGGGAGTTGTCAAAGAATAATTACGCCCCATTAACTCCACTTTGTATCATTACTAATTCACACCTATAGAGTATTTTCCAAGCAACTGATCTCGGTTGTCTCTTAATTGCTGAAGTCCATAAAATCTATTACACTGAAACTGTGCTAAGGATTTGCACCCTCTAAAACTTTTCCCTCCAGTGCGAAACATAACAGAGAATCTGAATGTGGCAGCTTTATCAGATCTCATTTCTTCCCAGTTTAAGCAAATTATTTGCTTCTGGCTCTGCTGAAGACTACAAAATGTATATTAAAACGTAAAAAGCAAGAGACTAGAGGAACAGTAAAAGTATAGATCGTGTTCCCAATGGATAAATCTAAGTTTGTGTTGCTGGGTGATATTGAGTGATCGGCTGAGGTTGAGAACTGAACGATATCCCTCTCTCGCCCGTTCGGGTGGGTCGGAGCAAGTAGCCTGTGTATGGTCTGAGATTGAGCTGCGTCAAATATGCTCGGACTCGCATTGATGGACGCTGACCCAGGATGAGGATCTGGAGCTAAGGCTAGGCGCTGCGGGAGCATCCTCTGGGATGCTTCCCAAAGGACTTCACCTGCAAGGGAGCTGGTGCTGGTGAGCGATGGTGGGAGAAACCCGGTTTCCCGGTGCCCCCGGCACGGACCCTGGCTGCCCCATGCCTGCTGGGGCTGGGTGCAAGCACGGCGGTCATTAGCTGAAAAGGCAGCGTTGTGCAGCACGGTCCCGGTGGTTTCTGGAGTCAGAGCCAAACCCAACCCCTTGCCAGGGGTGCAAAGAGAGCGGCAGGAACAGACAGATGCATTTTTACTAGTTTATTCCACTTAATGTGATTAATAAGCAGTTACATCTAGGTTTAGCCTGAAGCTTAGCGTGCTCTAAAAAAAACCACCCCCAAATCATCCTACCCCAAAGGATGCGGTAAGTATACGCTATTTAGCTAAAGCACTTGTCCCTGCCTAGCCAAAGAGCTTGTCCCCACAGCCCGCCTCAGTGCCGAGTCCTGCCGCAATCGTTGGGCATCCCAGGTGGAGCGTACGGAGCTGCTGCCGTCTCTGTTTGCAGTCAGCTGTTTCTGCAAGGAAAAGAAAGGCTCAATATCCGAGACCTGCTTGAGCCAGTGCAGTGAAGCGCTGCTCAAGCTCACTTCAGATAACAAATGGTTTCAACTGAGCATAAAAGAAAAAAAATACTGTTGGTGGCAACTCTTATTTCCCTGGAAAAAAATCCTGGACCCCTGGCAGAGAAGCAGTTTCTGCACAGAAAACATGACACTATTTACAAAAAGCGATGTCTAATATCCTTTTCCAGCTTGGAAAGAGGAGTTTACTTTAATACATCCTTTTTTAATTGCCATGAGCTGGACTTGTAAATATTGCAAGTGGTTGAGTAATAGTCATCTGTGAGCGGACCAAATGAAGGGACAGTTTTTCCGCTCTTGGAGCCCTAACGTATTCCCACAGCTCTGACAGGGGCATAGCGTGGAGCAGATACTAAACCAAAACAAAAGCCTCCTAATGAAAAGATCATTTAACCCCAGAGGACGCCTGTGTGCGTGATGCCAGTGCCCAAAGCGTGCAGTGGTCCAGCCGGCCGTGTGAGGAGTTCACGTGTTGGGGCTGCTTAGGGAGGTGATGGGGTGGACCACAGGGATCCAGTCCATTTTCAGTAAAACATCTCTTTCTCTCCTCTAAAAAAGAGGAGAGAAAGGGGAGAGTTCTCCCTAAGAAAGGGGAAACTAAGGAGAATTATTTTTCTCTAGCAGGCGTCTGACAGCCGTGTCGTCTTATTGCTATCATTTAGTTGAGAGAGAAAATCTGCTTTGCTGGTTTTCTGGATCAGTCTTAAAAATGATCCATAACTTTTTTTTTTTTAACACCATCCTTCTGCAGAGCAGCATGGTGTGCCCGAACTAAAAAATAGTCCTAAAGTTTTGTATGAATGTGTTAGTCATTAATTTCTGCTTATCAACCGGTACGGTTTTGGGGCAGGATGGAGCCCGCGTGCTGCGCGGTTGGGCAGAGCGCTGTTAGACTCTCTTTAATGCTGGTTGATCTTCATTTTCCCAAGTCAGGTACATACCCGAAAGCCCTGCTATTGCTCTGCAAATAGTTTTGTCTGAAAGCAGGAGTAGTTTGTATTGGAAACAATTTCCTGATGCAATTTAGATTTCCTTCTGAATAATCCTTTGCCCCCGTGGGATGGTACAGAGGGATTCTAGAAAAGCTTAACTGGCCTTGCCATGAGTTAAACATATCCCTTAATCTTTGCAAGGCAGATGTTTAAGTAGGAAGATACCCTGCAGGCACTGTTAAAAAAAAAAAATCAATTTGAAGGGTCAGGAAGAGAAAGAACTGCTCTACCAATGTGGGGTTTGTATCCACATCGCTGTTCAGGTCATCGGCGTGCAGGGATCTGGTGAGGGGCTTGCACGGGGTGAGCACGGGGGAAAATCAGTCTCAGCTGGGAGGAGGAGCAGGACTCAGAGGAAGAATTTAATTGCAAAAGGCCAATTGTTAAAGATGAAGGCAGCAACCTTAATGTCGTTTCATCTTTTCCAGGAATGCTGGTGGTGATTGTGTTGCTGCTGATTGCGATTGCTGTGGTTGCTGTCTGGCCGACACAGTAATGCGGATATGGGGCCCGTCGGAGCTGCTGCTGCTCGACAGCTGAGCGCAGAGGACTCCAGAGAAGAGACCGACTTTGTGCAAAGACCTTCTGTGTTTTAAATAAACTCAACAGTATGAGAATGAAGCTGTGTCCGACAGACATCCGTTTTTCCTTCGGTGCACAGCTGAAGAGCGCTGCGTGATTTGGAGGGTTTGAACTTGAAAAGGACTCTCTTCCCACCTTCCTTTGGCATTTGGGAGGCTGCAGCTGGCTGTACAATAGATGCACTTCTCGGTGCATCTGCGTCTGAGCAGGCGCGGGTGTCGGGGTGCTGCCTGCCCGGCCCGCCGCTGCTTCTGTTGAGTGATCAGTCGTCCCGAGGGCTTTCAAATACTGAAATAAAGGTGTAGTTTGGGGGTACAGCAGTGGCACTCCTCTGCTTTCTGATACCTTCCTTTGGAATGAAAATTCTTACTTCTTTCAAGGAATAAATGTTTTTGGGGAATGACTGCATCTGGATTCTCGCAGGATGGGAAGCGAGAGCACGCGGAGCCCTGCAGGGAGGCACAGGGCCCCCATGAGCTGCACAGAAACGCTGGCGAGTGAGTCAGTCCTTGCCCCTTGGGGGAGAGTTATCGGTGTCGATCTCCACGGATAGAAATGTAAACAGCAGCGGGTCTTGGAGCAGGTGTGTAGGAGTGGAAAGCCTTGCCCAACGTGTGCTCATGAGGAAGGCGTGCTCTCCACATGCTCTGCCGTGCTCTGCCAGGCTGACCACAGGAGATGCGCTGGCATTAATGTACTAATCTCGGTGATTG
The DNA here is from genome assembly GCA_035582835.1 of Phoebastria nigripes. Taxonomy (NCBI): domain Eukaryota; kingdom Metazoa; phylum Chordata; class Aves; order Procellariiformes; family Diomedeidae; genus Phoebastria; species Phoebastria nigripes. Next base: position 793,747 of record JAYKAV010002799.1, read on the forward strand.
AGGTCTGCTTCTTTCTTTTATAACTTTTCACACGCTGTTAAAACTGAGAGGAAGGATTACCTATTTAAAAACTAATGAAAAAGAAGTATTGAATGTTCGCTTCTGGCCAAGAAAATCATTATTTTGTTATACGTGCCAGTTTGATTTCAGAATTGATAGAGCAAGCAATAAATATTGAATAAAAGCCAATCCATTTATATACAACTTATCTGCCTGGGGTTTTATTGTTTCCTACCATCTCGTGTTCCACTTGAATGATTCTCTAACACTTCCATTTCCTGAGAGCTGATTTGGAGAAGGAAGAAAGCAATTCCTGTCAGACTTCATGTGTATCATGAAATTCGTTTCCTGGTGGATCCGTAACACTTGCCAGCCCTGGGCTGGTCCTCACCTGCGGTGGTGGAGTATCTCCTTTCACAGCTCTCAACGGGCTCTTGGCACTCGTTTCCCTCTCCCTGCTCTCCACCTGCACAGCTGGACTGGTGGCACGTCTGGCAGGTCTAGCGCTGGTCTGGGAGGTGGGAAACCAGGGTGTCCTGGTGCTGCATCCCCTCTTGAGTGACACGAAGCCGTTCCGCTCTTCTGGGCTCAGTTTCCCCATCTATCAGCTGGGACTTGGGCGCTGGCCCCTTTGTGAAGTGCTTGGCGATCTGCAGATCGGAGTGCAAAATTGCTCTTCTTGCAGCATGCAGGTGTTGGCTGGAGCTGAGGCTTTGACCCAGTTGCTCTAAGATCTGAGGTGGGAATGACAGAGCTGGCTATGATGGGAGAAAATGGGGTTTTGCAGGAAACAGAGGCAGGGAACTGTTGAGTACCCCACCGAATACATACCTCTCATTGAGGGATAGGAACCGTTCCCTGGAGCTGAAGAGCACCATTGCCCTGTCTGCGTGCTCCTGGGAAGGGCAGAGGGTAGGTGGAGAGGGGAGCTTGGTGGAGAAAAAGCCCTGTAGATACAGCTGTGCCTCGTGGCACAGGGCATTGGGCTTCCAACAGGGCTCTGTGCTGGTGCCCAACCCATCTTCTGATGCTCAGCACCRAAGGTCAGAGCTGGAGGGGAGACCAGCTCCTCAAGGGTTTCAAAATCTTGGGGTAAGGCCGACTGTGCTCTGCTGGCTTTGGCATCCTCATCTGGTGTTTACAGTCAAAGGTGGGAGATCCAGGCTTGGACTTGATGGTAGGTAACTAGATACCACGTTCTGCCTGCAAAGCAAACGAAACGATGCCCGTGGCCGGGAGGGAGCAGGGTCTTCCACACATCTCCATGTGCTTTGCTAGAGAAAATCCTTCTTGAAGCCTTTAAAAGTCCAGTCCAGGTTGTGCCTGTTGCTTGCTTTTCCTTGGAGAGATGCTTCATCTTACAACCTTCAAAGGAGGGGAGGGGAAAAAAAAAAAGATAGTTTTACGTTCTCGTGGTTTTCAAAAGGACACAACAGGTTTTCGATCAGTTTATTGCTTGATCTCAGATTAGAAACGGAGCTTTAAGCAAGGCTGCTCCAGCTGGAAACAAATAAGGGGCAGCTTTGGAGACGTGTTCAAAACTTGTGCATTCCTGCAGTTTGTGTGCGGAGGGACCAACACTGGAAACTCTCCTGGAGTTGTTTCTCAGCAGCAGCCTGTGCCTGAGCCCTGCAGCGGGATTTCGCTCACGGCTCCGGTGCAGCCTCCTGGATGCGTGGTGACAGCAGGAGACTAACACGCGGTTTATTGAGATGAGACTTGGGTTTCTAATTAAAACTGTCGTTTATGGAGGGAATTAAGGTTTTATTTGAATTCCCAGGACGTGCAGGATGGATGCGTAATTCATCCTGACCAACGTGTCGTGGTGACTTTGTTCTGATAGAGGCTTTACAAAGATGTTTTTTGACCTGCTGGGTCCTCAAACACATTTTTTCTTTTAGTGCCTGGGAAAGGTAGAAACGCAAGGCTTTGCTCTGCTGAAATGTCTAACAAAGGGGTTCTCAGACTTGCCCTTTAGGTAACATTTAATGTGTCGTGTGGGCGAGGAGTTTTATTAAAAAGAAGTGGATTTGGCAGCGTTCTGCTGTGTGTGGAAAGCTTTTCTGTCTCCCTGCCCCACCAAAGAAAAAGGAAGGTTCAAATACCAGAGCCGCCGGTTGTTGGCTCTGAGCAAGCGGGGTTGGAGACCCCAGCTCGCCGGGGTCCGGCGTGGTTTCACCGTGCTGCTGGCTGCTCTGATTTCCAGGCACGGGGTAAAGGATGCTCAAGCTGCCCATTGAACCTGCACCGTGGGGCTGCTGGAGTCACGTACCTGCGGTGGCTTCTCCAAGCGGAGGTCTTCCCCATTTCCCTGGTGCCCACCCGGAGAGACATCCCGGGCTTCCCCTTCCCTTGCATCTCCTTCATTTCTCTCAAATGAGGACATACTCGGGAGTTTAGCTGTTTCCAGTTGTTTATTTCATCAAAAATACAAGTGCTGGGGGAAGAACTGGTACCTGTTAGAGGTGCTTACATGTCCAAGTGCCCTTGATAAGAAGTCCCTAGCTCCTACGTGAGGATAAAGCTGATCTTGAAAGGCTGCTGGGCATTTTCTGGAGGTTGGGCGTGAGCTTGGTGCTGAGCTTGGCGCAGTGGACGGCTGCTCTCCCGCGCTGCCCGCTGGGACCAGGCTGAGAGCAAACTCTCCGGGTCCGGCCTTCAGTGGGAATAGAGGCTCTGAACGAGGCCCCTCTTTTCAGAGCCACCGTGTCTTCTTCGGACAACCGGCCGCCTGCCAGGAGAACGCRGAGCCAGAGTGGTCTGGGAAACCCATTTGCTTCTCTGCAGAGCTGCAGGCAGCAGCCCCGGAGCAGAGGTGGTGGCACTCRTGACCCATTTGTCTCCGCAATAAAGGTCTGAGATTTCTGACCTCCGAGATGTTTTTGAATTCATAAATTACCAGCGACGCTCAGGGTGTGGGTCACGCGCGCTGACCCCTTGGCAGTTTGCAGGACCTTTTTGCCTGTATTTTTCTCTCTGGAAGTGTTTTGCTGCCTCAGTTGCCCCCCTGCCTCCAGCTTTCTGGCTTGTCTGTACCACCAGCCCTTGCCTGGTCTTGAGTACCGGCTGCTTCAGTAGCGTCTGGCACCACTGATGCCCCGTGGGAGATGGGTGATGGAGCCTGGACCCGCTGCAGTGGATGGGCAGAAAGGCAAGCAGCCTGTGGATGGGGGCAGAAAACGGGTCCGGAGTGGGGTTGGCAGCTCCCCTGAGGCCAGGCTCTGGCTGTCCCCTGTCCCCATGCCTGTCCACCCCCTCTGTGCGGGGTCCCGGCGTGCCCTGGCTCTGTCCCACTGCAGGGCGCAGTCTCCTCCGGCAGCAGGGGAAGGATGGGGAGCCTGGTGGGACGTACCCTGGTCCGGAGCTCACAGCAATCCTGGAGAGCCCAGAGATGCCGGCGGGGACCCCCCCCCATCCCACCCGCCGTGAGCCTGCGGTGACCCCGCTGTCCCCAGGGACGTGCGGCCGCTGGCGGGGAGCGCTGCTGGGAGGATGCTGGTGGGACACGTGGCTGGGACCGATGGTCAAAGATAGCTGTGCACCACCTCGGACCCTGCCAAAGGGATGCTGGCAGAGACCTAGGGAGGCGGAGGGGACACCGCCACCTCCCTGCCCAGGTCCCCATCCCTCGGGCTTGGCTGGCCCGTGGGGTGGGAGGAAGCAGAGATCCTTGGAGATTTTTACAGTTTACAGGAGTTTATTCAACTGGTTTCTGACTTTAGTTCTACCGAGTGGGTGCTGAACAGTTACAAGCTCCTTCGGGTTCAATTACAGCCAATCTAAGGAAACAAACAAATGAAGAGGGAAAAAAAAAAAAAAAGAAAAAAAAAAAAAAAAAAACTTGGAAAAAAAAAAAGAAAATCCACAACTTTTTCACGTGTCATTAAATATATTCATATATAATAACCATAATATATTAGTATGCATTGTAAAGAAACATCGCCCAAAGCAGTATGCAATGGTCATAACTAAACAACATTTACAGTTCAAGATATTAACAGAAAAAAAAAAAAAAAAAAAAAAAACCAAACCCCAAAACGAACACAGGTTTTGTGAGGGGAGAGGAGGCGGGTGTGCGGGGAGAGGGCACGGACAGGACGAAACGAACAGAAACGAGACGAAACGACTTTTGTCGGGTGCTACTGTCGAGTGATGATTGTTTTGGCATTTCAGCTGCTTCCGAAGCCGCGCCGAAGGCACCGCAGCCCCTTCCCCCGCCACCCCCTCCGCTCCCCGAGGACCTCGGTCCTGTCCCTGGGGCCATGGGTGGCTGCTTGGGTTCCTCGCTGGTTGTAATGTGGCCGGTACCCCAACAGAGCTGCCCCCCCGGCCGCGGAGGTTGATGTTTAGGAGTGACATCTTGTCCCTCTGTGGGTGACGGGCCAGAGGTCTCCCCCCAGGAGATGTCCTGGAGCAGGGGTGGCTGCAGGGAAGAGCTACATCCCCCGACACCCCAAAACCAGGGCTGCTCTGCCTTCCCCAGAGGAGGAGGGCTGTGTACCAGTTACACCAGCTGCTCCTGCAGGTCGAGGGCACTGGGGGACCGTGGACGAAGCGGAGGGGCTTCTCTAGTCTGGTTGGAAAGCGCGGAACTCCAACAGGGGTCAAGGGACAGGGTCCTGGTGGGACAGGGATGGGGACTTGGCTTCTGTGGGTCGCTCTGGCTGTGGCGAGCTCCAAGTTGTTTCACGTCTTGTGCAAACTTCATTTCTTTCTGATTTCCCAGGTTGTGTCGGTGCCTGGAGGGGTCCAGCCATGGGACGGGGTGGGCGGCGTTTCTTCTGCAGCCTCCCTACCTGGTGGGATCGGGGCAGGGGCCAGGGCTTGTCCCTGGGGGGGTTTGGGGGGCGTCAAGGCTGTGCTGGCGAGGACGGGTGCACTTGCCAAGCTTGGAAAATGGGATTGAGCGTTGGGTGTCCAGGAGTGCTCGGTGGACAGTTCCCGAATCCCCATGTCCCCTGGCCTTGCCTTCATGCTCTGGCTTTGGGTTGGATCCGGTTGCTTTTAGGCCATTTGAAGGTCTCCYGCGGTTCAAGGGCATCCCAGCTAACTGAGGACAAGCTGTCCCCAGCCGGTGCRGGGTGTCCCTGGCATCAGTTGACGCTAGCTGCCAGAGAGCATCCAAGCCYCACTTTGGGGCTTTAAGCCTCCATTTAGACACTTGAGATCTGATTTTATCCTTCAAAACTTGGTGGCTTGGGTTCCCTTGACTGCAAAACTGTTGGCTTTCCTTGAGCTCTGAAGTAAGGAAAACCAGGTCTGCTCTGGGAGAAAAACACGGACTTGGGGGGATTGCTTGATGGCCAGGGTGGGATTTCTCTCCTAATACCCAAACGAATTTCAGAGGGGCCTTGCGGTTGCAGGGGGAGGCTCAGCAGAGCTCGGTCCCTCCGGGTGGTGTCTCCAGCAGCCCGGCGCTGGCCGGTGCTTCCCTGGGAGCCCTCCACTTTACACCTATTTACATGGCTGCCTCGCTTTATGGTGGTTTATGTCATTATATAAATATTGTCAATTGCTATAAAACAAGGCAAAACCACTGGAAAATGTCATAAAATAGATGTTTCCAAGTTTCCTAAAAGGAAAAATATCAGGGAGGTTTTGCTTTTCGTAGCGACTAATGTTTGCTTCTCCTCCAGGTACCCGTCCTGCCCTCCCTGCCTTTCCTTTCCGCCCCGGCTATTGCCTGTCTCCATCAACTAGGTGAACTCAGATATCCCCATTCCTCGTGGGCCGGTGCGGCAGGGGAGCAGCGTGGCAAGGGGACGCAATATCTGGGTGACAAACAACTCAACAGCCAGTCCTGCCCATACAGCGGGAAAGATGCTCCAGCCCTCAGGCTGGGGCATGGGGTGTGAGACAGAGGTGAGGCGGCCGCTACCTTGCTTAGTGCATAAGCGATTAGAGATTGGGAATTTTAGATTTGTTGGTTTTTGCCCCAGCAGAAGGAGGAGAGCAATTTGGGGAGCTCCAGGTGGGTCACACCTTGCTCATCCAGTCCCTGGCTGAGACCCCTTCCCTTGGAGCAGGTCTCTGCCCTGCGTTGGCTGTAACTTGGCCAAGCCTTAGAGCTCTGCGCTGGCCCTGTTGCTCACRGGGACAGTCCCTTGGCACCCACTGTCCCAACTCCTGTGTCTCCCAAGGGGGCTGGCCACCTTATGCAGGGATGCTGGGGAGCTCCAGCTCCAGAGGGAGCAAGGGCAGAGCTGGTGTGGGTTTGGGAGAGCTGGCTGAGTTTGGGAGTGAAACGGGTGCCAGCCAGGACCTCGGTGTCATCTGCACGGATTTTCTATCATTGAGGGTTCATCAGTCTGCTGACGGAGGCAGAGAGCACCAAGTCCATGAAGGAGGTCTCAGGGGTGGCCGCGGTGGAGACTCAGGGACTGCGAGGGATGAGATCTTCCAGGGCACCTACAGGAACTAAATGCCAACTTATTTTTTTGCAAAGTCTGGGTGTTTCCTTGGGGATCCTGGTTATTAACTCCTCGACTGTGAATCGGTGGCTGGAAGGGGGCCAGGGCATCCCGTGGGCTCACGCTCCTTTGGCGTGGTGGGGGACAGCGCTCCTCGGGGCGTGGGGTCCGGAGCAAGGAGTGGCTCCCCGAGTTATGCCTATGTGGAAGTTGCCCACTAACGTGGTCTCCTCTTTGCTCTGCCTAACCTGGGATCAGCGCATCGCCACGGCTGGAGACCTTGGCCGCTCCTAGGTACTGTACAGCGGGTGATGGGTACAGCTATCGGATACCAAAGAGTCTTCAAATAACCCATATTAGTCGATCCTCGGATCTGTCCTCAGTGTTAAGTCTCTGTTCAGTTTCCTCTACAGTAACTGTCTTGTTCAACCTAAGCTGAGAATACGTATTTTTGGGGATGGGGGGTTAATTTCCAGCGTTGCCGTTGATTAGTTCCTTACAGGTTTGATGTTCCCATGCCGTGCTTTGGAAGCAGCAGATGTTAGCAGCTGGAAGGCAGTTTGGTGTCTCTGATTTCTTCAGCCAACAGGGCAGAAAGAAGCTGGGGGGCACCGGGTGCCGCACGCCCACACCCACCCTCCTCTTGTTTTATATCCACGTGTGCGATTTCTTTTTGTTGTGTTTTGTTTTGTTTTCTCCCGGTATACGAGGGGCAAACCTGGCAGCCCCACAGCCGTGATCGCCGTCCCATCCCGTCCCCCCCAGCCCGCCACGACAGCGCGACTTTCCTCCCGCAGTCCCCATCGCCGGTCCCTGCCCGCCCCAGCTCTACACAAAGCAGCATGCACAGTCAATCTCTCCCTCTCGCGCGCTCCGTTGCCTTCTCCTCCTTTAGGCTTTCTTACACTTCCCCTTCTTCTCCCGCTGCTGGAACTTCCTGAGCCGCCGAGCCCACGTATCCCGCCACTGTATCACCAGGCTGGTTTTGTCCGCAATGATGCCGCTCTGGTCGGGAGAGTCCTCGTTGTTGCCCAGCAGCAAATACTTCTTCATGGGCTTGATTTTGGGGCACTTGCACGCTATGTCCTTGGAGTGGATCCACAGGGTCTGGTCTCCGCGCCGTATCCGGTTGCTGCCTTGTTTGTAGACGGAGATGATGTTGACCGTGAACTTCCACCAGTCAGCATTTTTTTCCGCTTTCAGGATGTGGATCTGGACAGCTGGAAAAAAAAAACAAGGCAAGAGAGGAAAAGATGTTATGGTTTGAGCTGGCAAGAAGAAAATGAATTTTAAGTCTTACCTAATAGGCTGTGTGAGGAAAAGGGATTTTGTCTCCTGAGCCCAGGCTGGGGGAGAGCGACCAAGGGTTGTGGTTGCACAAAAACTACCTCTGTCCCCAGGCCATCTGCCACAAGCAAGAGTAGCCAGTGCTGGTGGCAGAGGGTCTCAGCAAAGGTACTAAGACCACCACAGGCTTGGGAGATGCTCTCCAGCTCTGCTGCCACAAACGCAGCCCTCTGGGTCCCCAGTGAGCATGGACATGGTTACCCAAGGACCATGGGGGCTGGAGGACCCCCAGGAGGGGAGCAGAGGCTGGGAGCAGCTGTGCTCCGGGAACCATGGCACTCCTTGCACTAGGAGCCCTGGGAATGACACAGGGCTACCCGGAGCGCTGGTGGGGAGCAGGTTGCCTCATTCTCCTATCCGTGTCCTAGGGAGGACCAGCATCTCCCAAGATGTGGTTGTGAAGCAAGCACAGACAGAGCAGTTCCCCAGGGCTGTTGGTGCAGCAACATCTGCCCCAGCACCTGTGAACTCTTAAAGCGATCGAAAAATTCTTTAAAAATCAGGTGGATTCACATACACTGGACCCTGCCTTTTCCCTTGAAGCAGCAAGTACAGAGAAGATTAACAAACCCAGGGACAGCTTGTGCCTCCAGCCCCCGGCAGTGGCCCGAGCTCAGGGCAGAGGCTCTGCGCACACGGCATGCGTTGCAGTGGGCTCGGCAGGGAGGTGCCTGTCCCCATCGGCAGTGCCAAAACCCCGGGCTGCACCGTAGGACTTAGGACAAGCTTTCTTCCTGACACACGTGTCCAGAGAGCAGCATGTGCTTCAGCCAGAGGATGGGTTTCTGCATGGGCCATTTCTCCAGCCCCTCTGCCCTCCCTTCCTTGCCGGATGGGCCACTCAAYGCATCTGCACCAGGAGTCTAAGCAGCCCCGGGTTTCAAGAGAAGATGAGCCAAAATCTGGAGCAAAACACTGGGACTAGCCCATACCTCCAAGCATTTGGCATCTGGAGGTAGGAAAGACCTGTTAGGGCCTCCAGCATGTCTGCCCGGGGCCAGCACAAGGAGAAAGCTCTCCATGAGTGCCCAGCCTTGGAGCAGGACACTGAACTGGTTCAAACCTATGAAAGGATTTGGAAACAGGGAGATTGGCTGTTATGCATTTCTAGGAGATGTTCCAATCTAGGAGATTGTTCCAGCACCAATACTGTTCAGTGCTTGCTGTGGAAGATGACATTGCTAGTAAAAAGCATGGGTGAAGGACTGAGGTTAGGGCTCAGTGATCATAAGGAGATGTCAACGGCAGCGTCCAACCTGACTTCTGGGTCTGGTGGACTCACTTGGTCATCTCTGTAAATACTGAATAGCAACATCGGGCTTCAAGGGAATATCTTGGTATGCAGCAGCCTGGCAAGCCAGGTGTCCTGGCAGATAACTGGGAGATAACAAGCTCCCAAAGCAAGACTGAGATGGAAGGACAACTGTGATCCATAAGCACAGGAATAGCAAGAGGACGGTGTTTTCCAAGCCCCTGGCTGATGTTGTGTAGCCCATCTGTAGCCATATGGACTGAGAAGCCTTCCTGAGAAAACCTGGTGAGGACTCAGCCCTCCACCGCTCCACTCCTTGCTCTTTCCTGAAGCACGGTTCATGCATTACATTATCCCTGCGCCCACCAGCATCCATGCAGGAGTGGTGGCCCACGGTCCCACAGGGCCAGTGTGAAGGTGACTTGGCATCATGGTCTGGGCAGGAGAGGAGTCTCCRCGGGGTTGCCTACAAAGATGCTGGGATGGCGACGGACACTGGTTTGCTTCCAGCATGCTCGAGGGTAAGGCTCTGCTCGCGGCTGATTTCAGAAGCCCCTGGAGCCACTGTGGTTTTGTGCCATGAGGCAGCCCCAGGCTATGGTGACCTCTGCCAGCCCTCCTCCTCCTCTTCCTCAATCCCTCCAGTAGGTGCTGTTGTGCCCTTTCTGGGTGACATCCGTCGACTTGGGTTCAAACACAGGGAAGGGTGGAGACCCACATGGGAAAGGGAGCGATCGGCCCCACAGCATGGCAAGGAAGAGGAGTTACGAGCCTGGAGGCAGCTCCTGCTGCTCTGGTGGGCTTCTTCCCAACAGCGGTCCATCACGGCACAGAGACGGCAGAGGACGGGAGCAGCAGTCGGCCGAGATCGCATCCTCCAGGGAGGTTGAACACATTCCTCCTCGCTAAAAATCAGCTTCCAGGAAAATATCTTCAGCGGGAAGTGACTACCCAGCCCTCCTGGGTTTGTTTGCTGACTGTGGGATGAGAGGAGTCCCCACCAGCAGAGACAGAGGGAAAAACCCGGGTGGCGATGCCAGCCCTGGCCAGGAGAGCAGGCAAGGGCCAGCGGCTCCGTGCAGGCTGGTGCAATCCAACCAAAAAGTGCTTTTTGACCAAATCTTTGAGCTTTTCCCTTTTTTTCCCCCCCCTCCTTCCCCTCCATGCCCTGTGAGCTATAACCCCCTGCCCATCCACCTGCCTGTCTCAGCCATCTGGCCAGTCCCCGGTGGGTCCAATCTCGATTGCATAAATAATCAGAGGGAGAAGAAACCTCAAAAAAACCCAGGCAAAACTCTGCCGTTTGCCTTGTAACAACCCAATTTTATCCCCCTGGATTAGCGGTGGAGGAGCATCACCCTCGCTTTAAAACCACAACGTGCAAACTGATTTCAAGCTATGGAAGGAAGCGGGGCTCTGCAGCCCAGCAAGGCTTTTTAACACGTTGCAAAATATATGTGGTTTTTTTTTTTTTTCGGAGCATGTCATGGACGCCAGATGCTTTCATTAAAAAAAAAAAAAAAAAAAAGAAAAAAAACAACCCTAAGCTCTGACCGTGTATTTCCCAGTCTGGTGTGAAGGTAACAAAATGTGAAGATTAGCCAATTTTTATTTTTTGGAAACAAATCTTTCCAAAAAAGCTTAAACCTTTGACCTGCCTGGGTCCACACTGACAAAATGGAGAAAATGAATGAAAAGGAACCGGAGAGAGGTGGTTACAGGAAACTCYGCTCTAAAATACACAGTCTGTATTTTTTTGATGTCAAGGCCCCCGTCTCTTTTTTTTTTCCCCTTTTATTAATGAAGTGGAAGGAGTGAAAGCTTCGGTGAAGGCTTGGCTGGCACTGCCACAGCTGCCTTCACTGACAGCGAGTTTTCTGCCCATAACTTTGCATCCAGGACACACGGTTTCCCCTCAGCCTGGTTTCAGAGCCCCAGTTTAGTGATGACTTGCCTGGGTATTTTGGTGGTGGGGTGGGGTCTCCAGCATCTCCCAAGGGACATGAGACGTGCAGAGATGCAGAGAGATGCCAGGAGGAATTTCTGGAAGCACCTAAGCTGGCTTCCCTGAGTGAATCCCTGGGGATTTAGGGACTCATTTCTCRTGAAAGAGAAGGTTTCAGTTCCTTCATGGTTTTGGGGGGGATTCAGCGGCACCCCACCACCCCAAAGCTGGCATTGGAGCTTGATGTTGTCCTTCACCTGCCTTTTCCTAGGGCAAAGCTTGGCTTTACCTGTGCCATGGTGAACTCCTCACACTTTGCTGATATTCACTGAACCCCTGTACCGATGCTGAGCCACTCTGGGGACCATCCCTGTCACTGCATCCCCAGAAAAATGTCCTGGAAAGTGTCTGTGGGGCAACCAGATGAAAGGATGTAATAGGGGATGATGGTTATTCAAGTGGGTGGCAGAGATGATGTTCCCCTGGCTGTGGTCCCCCAGGAGCGGATGGTGACCCGGAGAGGGAGAACAAAATCAAATGAGCCGCAGCTTTCACTGTGCTGCCGCTCCAGCCGGGGCTGGTAACACCGGTTTCCAGTGAGGATGGGCTCTGGTCCAGGTCCTGAGCTCAGCGGTGCCTTGGGGCTGCCCGCAGCTCGCGCCCGCTCCTCCCCATGCTTTGCAAGYGGTGGGCAGCTGAGCCCTGCAGGGAATTTGGGGCTGGCTGCACCCCCCCGGGTACCCGCGTAGCACCAGGGATTTTTCTCCAGGCTTGCTATTTTGCACCCTGCTCTGCTCCCCGTCAGCCCCAAGAGAGCCCCTGATCATCCAAACGGGTGCTGAGGGCTGGAGGACAGGGGCTCAAGGGGTGAGGGAAAGATGCTCAGTCCTGGTGAGTGCATGGCGCTGCCCCATTAACCGCATCCCACCTGACACCGATGCTGCTGAACCGCAAATCCCGCCCAGACGGTGCCTTACAGGCCACACCAGCCCAGGCGATGCATTCAAGCGTCTCCCCACGTTATACTTCTTTCTAAGAAAAAGGTGGCCGAGTGGTCCCCAGGCTGCGGGAAGGGATGGGGGGGTCCCTGGTCCCCTCCTGCATCCCCTGGCGCAGGCTGCTGGGCAGTGTCACCCCCRGCCCGTGATGCTGCCCGGCTCCCCGAGGCTTGGCCAGGATCCTCCAGCCACAAGAAAGACCTGAAGACTTGATGTTGCAGATGAAAGCAGAGGGGTGGATGATTTGATGTTAATAAAACCAAAAACCAACCCCAAACCCTCRAAACAACATGTTTGAGGGCAGCCGCGTAAAGGCTTGAATAAAAGCAGCGTCTCACAGCATTCAGAGACCATGAGTCAGGGGCCCAAAAAATCATGAGATTGCCATGAAAAGAGTGAGGCTGGAAAAAAAGTTATATTTTTTTTGTTTTTTATTTACTTTTGGGGTTTGTGATAAATCTCCTGATTTCAAGTTTTCCCCTGCCAAAGCTGACCTAGGACTGGGCTACACAGACAAGCCTATGCATCCTATGCGCTCACCTGACTCCGGGAGCTGGAGCTTTGTGGAGCTTCCAGTGATGGGGATCATCGCTGCGCTGGCCCCGGGGAAAGATCCCACGGGACTATGGGGTGGCAGTGGGAGCAGAGCAGTTTGCTGGGAGAGACAAGAGGGTCTTTAATATGGACAAATGGAAATGGGTGCTCGGGACAGCGGTTGCGGATGCAGGTGTCCCAGCCTGAGCCGGGGCTTTCCGAAGGCTCAGGTCCCTTCTCACTACACAAGCAGAGCGGAGCCCGTGTGGATTTTACTCCTGCTAGCAGGAAAAGGTGACCCCGACACCATTCGGGTTTGGGAATGGAAAGGGCTGGCTCCTCGCTGGAGCAAAGGTTTAAAATGGGATTTTTCCCCCTCCCCCCTTTTTTTTTTTTTTCTAATTTATTTGGCCGTGGCTTTGCCTGCCTCCGGTTGCCAATTTCCTACTGGTTTAATATTGGAGATTTATGACCCCTAATCCCAGCCAGCCTGGGTGCGCCCTGGCTGGGCATGGTCCCTCCCGGCAGTGCCGGGGGACCCCTCGCTGCCCCAGCTCGCTCCCTCGGGATGCGGTTATGGGGAGGGATTGCTCAGTACTTCCCCGCTCCAGGAACGGGATTTCTCCACCTTCCAGGGCTGTGGAGAGGGGCTCTGAGCCAGGGATGAACCGGGGATGGTGCTTCTCCCCCTGGCCTTGGGTTTTTCTGTGGATTCAGGGTTTTCCCCCGCCCCTCTCTCTTTTCAAGCTGCCTTTTGAAAACACATTTTGCTTTTTTCCACCAGCCCCTGCCAAGCTCCTCTCGACAAAGGGGGTGACTAAGTGAAGTCTCTGCGAAAGGAAGGATATTTTTTTTACTTTTTTTTTTTTCCAAGAAAGGGCAAAGTGAGCAGATGATCTCACCTTTCAGATGAGGATCCCGCTCCTCTCCCCCATCCCCTCCCCAGTGCTGCACCRGGGCCATGGGGAGGGCGTGGGGGAAACAGCTGGGACCACAGTGCCAGTACCCAGCAAAATGCTCCAGCATCATCGGTGCAGGATCGGGCCCCAGGGTCCAGGGGAAAGATGGGGGTTAAAAAGCAGGGGGTTTCTTTTACCGCAGCCGCCCATCCCACTTGGATTAACCACAACACACAGACAGCGGGAAAAGCCCCAAAGATCAGGCTGAAACGGCAGCACCTGAGTGAATGAGGGATGCTCCTGCATCATCTAGAGCAGCATCACCTGTGCAAATAAAATAACCCCCTCTCCTTTTGGTCTGTGGGGGAATCTCTATCCTCAGCAGGGATCCCCCTGCTTCTCCAGGCTAATTTTAACTGCCCCAAACCCAGAGAACCCCCTCCTCTACCCCTGGTTTTCTGGGAGCTGAGCAACCCCCGCTCTCCACCAGGCAGCCAAAATAAACCCAGAAAAAGCTTTTCTGCTTCTGTTCTTGCCTGCCCCCCCCTCCCAAAATCTCCCAGCCTGCCCTCCCCATGCCCTGTTTCACTCCAAATATTTGTACCAAAACCCGTYCCGCGGGAAAAAGCCCAATTTAAAATAAAAAGAAAAAAACCCCACAACCCCAATAAAAACAAACAGATAAGAAAAATAAATAAGGGAAAATATCCCCTTTGAATCGCTGAATGAAACGGGGAGCTAAAAAGCCCCATTGAGGAGCACGGGGCGGATGATAGCTTCCCGATTGAGCCCGCGGGAGAAGTAACTCTGTTCAAGCTAATTAGGGCCTTTTAGGACATTCAGCCCAGCGATGCTGGCGTAACGGTGAGGAAAAGAGCCTCCTAATTGGCTTCCTGCTGGGGTGTCAGTCCCAAAGTCTTTATTATCCCTCCCTGCACCTTTTCAACCCTTTCTTCCCTCCCTGGCCCTGTCGAAAGCATGGACTGCCCTGGCACGGCCGGGCTGCGCTGCGGCATCGCTCACCCTGCTGCCTCGCCAGGCTGGTTTGCCCTTGAAAAAGCAAATTTGCCACGGCTACAGGGCTGGTTGGGGCCATGGGGCTGGTTGGGGACCCCCCCAGGGCCAGGAGGKCTCCGGTGGGAGCACCCCAGTTCCTGCGCTGGGACAGCCTGCACCCACCCGCTCGCCCTGAACCAGCCCTGCAAGCAGCTTTGGCTCACTTGTGCTTTTGCAGAAGTGATGCTGTGTGATAAAAGAGACAAGAAAAGCTCTTTCCAGCACCCCTATTAATTGCTCCGGGCTTTTCTCCTGTCTGAGACAGCTCTTGAGCTGCCCTCATCTCCCCAGGGTCCGTTGAAGCCTGTGAGCCCACATTACAGCCTCAAACAAGCGCGAGCTTTGACCCAAACCCCCAAGAAACATCTCCCTGGCGAGATTGGACAAACCAAGGAGTGAAACCACGCTGGGGCCACCGCTCGAGCAAAGCCCAAGCGCTGCCGCCACCAAAACATCACAACCCTCGCCCCGAGAGCTGCAGGAAAAGGCAATGCTGCTCAGCCGGGAAACATGCTTCGAGGCGGATGCACGTGCCTACTTTTCCCCCTACCATCCCCTGAACCCCCAGGGCCAATTTGGGTCACAACACATATAAGTTTCCTGCAATCAAATGGCTGCTTTCTCCCCTCTTCAGAGAGCAAATGCTCCAGTGTATGCTCAGCCCTTAGGAGATGCTGGAGAAGCCAGCTGGGAAAATAAAGGGATGCATGTGTGGGAAACGCATTTGTACCTTATTAGCCAGCAGAGAATCCACCCACGAGAAACACAATGGCTTTAATAGCCTGGTGATCGGCCCCACTCCTGTCTTTAATAACCTCATGTTCTAACAGTGACTTTCTCACATGCAATTTAATCCTTTTCTCCAAGGGAAAAGATATTTTTTGAACCTTTCCAACATCTGATGAACCTCCAGCAGCTCCTACGAGCATGGCCAGACGTCAGTGCAGCCTCGCTGAACGCGTACCACRAGCATGGCCCCAGCCTTGGCAGCTCGTCCTTGCTGAGGGGTGCTCTCCACAACCATTTTGCCATGTGGGTAATGGAAGAATAAATGGGAATGCAAATAAAACATTTGCCTCTGAGCCCTCTTCCTTCCCCCAGGCTCATGGGGAGGTGCCAGAGCACAAAGCCAGAGTGGAGCATCCCTCGGACGGCCCTGCCGAGAAGCGCCTTGTCTGGGGAAGGGCTGTTAAATGGGAATTTGTTCTGCTCTCGCAAACACTTCCCAGACGCGCTGGGCTGCTGCTGTGAGCGTGTTTGAAGGAGGGAGGAGGCATCACCACCTCTGGATGCTTTGATGCAGATGGGATTTCCCCCCCCCCCCGGCAATTTGGTGAAAAAATATATATACACATATATACACACACACACACATATATATGTGCATGCATATACATAGATATATATTATGTATTCCTCTACTGTGGAGGGGAAGGGTGGCAGACACCAGGGCAATCACAGCCCCGGCGGATGCTAAACCCTGCCCTGCAGCGCCTCATAATTCCCTGGTTGTTCACACGTTGGAAGGCTCAGCTCAAAGCCAAGTTCACCCGCACACAGCCCGCTCCCCAGCCCTGGGTCAAACCTGAAGGCTCACATTTGGCCCCACCTGCAGACACTTTGCTCCCCCCCACTAGAGTCTTTGCAGGGGGGAGATAATTTCCAGCCCCTACATATGCTTAGCACCGTTTCTACACATCCCCCAGCACAGAGCGCCTGTATTTAACCAGCTCTACCTGATTTTTCCAGGTCGGTCCCGTTCCCAACACTCGGCTCATCCCAATAGCGTTGGCATGGCTGGCGAAGGAGGGCGATCCTCCGGGCAGGCGGGACCGCAGCGGAGCCATCCCTCCCCACCTGCCCATGCTGGCGTGGCTCGATGCCTGGGGGCGATGGCCAAGCCGGGGCGGAGAGGGGCTTCTGGGCCCCAGGGAGGGCTTCGAGGGGTTTCTTGGTGTGGCCTGAAGAAAATCCCCTCCTGGGGTCACCCTGGACACCTCCTCCATGGACCCACTGGTGACCATGTTGGGAATGGACCCACTTTAAAAATAATCCCAGCAGCAGAGAGGTGGGGTGGGAGCTCGGGACGTGCCTGCTCCAAGCTGCTGCTCTGAGCTGGAGCTGCGGAAGGATGCTCAGGACCTCGAGGTCTACCAGCAAGGATGGGGATCCCACAGCTTCCCTGGCTCATCCCGGGGCTGCACCACCCTCTGAACTTGCCTGGGAATTACAGGGGGGATGGATCTGGATGACAGGGAACCACCTGCTGCTTGTCCCTACAGCAAAGCACAAATTTTAAAAGCCGCTGCATGTAACAGGACAGTGAGAAGAGACAGGACACAGTGTCATCGTAACCCAGAAGACACCTTGGGATGAAGACACTATGGACCCCGATTTGGGGCTTGTCTCAGCATCTGCAGGGGGACTCATATTTTCCAAGCAACGGATTTGCATCACTGCTTCGTTGAGCATCACTCCCCAGGGCTTCCTCTCCAAACCTAGCAAAAACCGTACCCCAAATTGCCCGGTGCACACCCCAGCACGGGCAGTTGCCGCGGAGCAGAGCCGGGCTGCCTGGCCCCGTCACGGTTGAGACCCAGCCGGCAACCTGCGCCTGGGCTCGGTGGGCTTGGGGGCACCCTGGGAGGGAGATGCTCCGTCTCTGCATCCCTTTGCAACCGCTCGTCCCTGGGAAGCGGCGGCCGAGAGGGGCGACTCACCATAGTCTTTCTTACAGTACTTCTTCATGTTGATCTTCAGTTTCCCCTTGGAGGCTTTGCAGTATGAGTCACAATCTGCACAGGAGAGAGGGGGAGGGCAAGAAAACATTAACAAAACAAATTAGCCTTAAAATGAATAAAAGGCTGGGGGAAGGGGGGGGACGGCTCAAAGCTGCAGCCTGCCATGAATAAGCAGCGTGCCTGTGATATCCATCTGCCAGGCCCCGATTGGGTCGTCTAAGGGGGCATTCAGAAAAACCTTCCTTTCTAAAGAAAGCTTCTCACAAAGGAAACCATCCTCCCGCCCGCCTCCCCCAGCCCGGCTTCCCTGGGCCGCCTCTGTCTTCCTGGGAGACCCCGGGGCCTCCCTTATTGTGCCACCCAGAGCTTTTGAGAGCCACACAAATTCCCCCTGTTCTCCAGCTCCCAACTGGAGCCTGCCCGGAGCCCACAGAGGCCCCATTGTCACCCCTAACCCGGGCCGGTGTCAGCCTTTGGCATTCATTGCCAAGAGATTCGGGCTGGGGTCACCCTCCGACAATGCGGGTCAGAGAGGAAATTAGCAGCCCATGAAGCATTAGCAAAGCCTTTTGGTGTCCACTCTACTGAAGTGTGCAAATAAAATACCCCAGTAGGAACATTTCATTTCTAATGGGCCCCCACTGCTGGGACACGCTGGCTTTGCTCGGGCGGCGCAGCGGCCGGTGCGGCGGGCAGGCGGGAGTGCTGGCACAGCAGCCTGGCAGCGCCGGCATGGCAGCCTGGCAGCGCCGCCGGGGCTGGCGGGGCTGGAGCYGGGCCACGGTCCCGGGCGGCTGCGGGGATGCTGAGCCCTGCTCCGGTAGCTGCTGATCCCCGGGAACCACTCCTRTGCGGGATGCGGCTGGACGGCATCGTGCGGTCGGATGGCATCGTGCGGTCGGTGCCCTCCAGCCGCTGCTGGGAACATCCCAGTGGCACCACAGCCAGGCAATGCCACAGTGGCTGGAGATGTGCCACCCCATGCCAGCATCGGGACTGGCTCATGGACGTTGCTGTCCGTGCACATCCCATGTCTCCTCAGCACCCACGGGTGCTAGAGAGAAGACCCCAGCACCACAGAAGCCCCATATTTGGGGGAAAATGGGACATGTCTGGCCCCAGTGGGAGGCCTTGGTACAGCGATAGTCCTTGGGCATCTCCACCTCTCCCAACTGCCCATTGTTCCTCCACAGCCACCATTGGAGACAGGTGTGAAAACCTGCTGAAATGCCACAGCGGGGCCCTGGGGCTCTGCGAGCGGGGCGGGATGCTGGGCAGGCGGGGGACGCTGCTGGTACCCTATGGCCAGCGGACACAGGGTGCCCGTATCCTGCCCCAGGCCACATTGGCAGTGCCAGACCAAAACCACACTTGCCCATGCAACACTCCAAGCTCCTGTCCACGCTTTCCAGTGGACCATGACCTGAAACCTTGGGGGAGAAGCTGTGCAGCGTCCCCCTTAGCACAGCTGTGTCACAGACCAGGGTGGCATGTGCCACAGCCTCAGCAGGGCTCGAGGCCCCATTTCTTACGTACTGCAGGAACACATGCAAAAAGCAGTTCCTTCCTAGAGAAGCTCACACTAAGCAGGCTGGGAGGGGAAACTGAGGCACAGAGCTGGGAGGTGGCTGCACAGCTACAGCATTTCCCAGCGATAGCTCTGCTTGCAGCTCTGCTGTGTACACAAGGACCGTGGTATGAAGCCAGCTTTGGGACCAGGCCCTGTTGCAGGAGGTGGTCTCCAGTGGTAGATGCTCAAAGCCAGCCCAGGCAAGGAGGGCACTGAGGTCTCCAGACATGCTGCATGGGGTGCTCTGCACCCTCTGGGCTCATCAGCCTCAGTACAGGAGGTGTTCCTGGGGCGGGAGGTAGGTTCAGAAACATGGAGATCTTCCTCAGGTGGAAAGGAGGTGCTCCAGGAGGTCTGATGGACCCCAAATCCAACCCTCCCCATCGGCAGCAGAGCCAAACCCAGCCTGAGCCAAGCAGCAGCTTCTTTTTCAGCTCCCACAAGGGAACCAACAAGAGAAGGAAACCCAGAGAGCTGAACACCCAACCAAGATCATCAGGTACTACCTCAGTACCAACACCTCTGATCCATGTGTGTCCTAGCCCCTCTCACCATGGCCAGACAGAGAGTCACCTCATCTCAGCACCATCCTCCTGTCCCGCTGCTGCCTGCTGCTCCCATTCCTTGGGAGAGCACCCACAGTAATACGCGGCTTCATGCTCTTTCAATATAACCTAGCTAGGGCCAAAAGTGAAAGCTATGATATGAAGTGGGGCACCTTCCCCCTCCAAGAGGCCTGGCCGAGATCTCTGCCCAGCTCCGACTGCCCAGAGCCCTTGGAAACCCAGGAGTCGAGATGATGGCCAAGGGGTTCCAGCAGCCGATGCCTCCCCTTGTCTTTTCTCATCTAATGTGACCCTGAACATCACACAAAAATTGAAGTGCACTGAGAAAAGAGTCCATAAAAGCCATAGTTCAGAGGATGGAGAAAAGGGCATGGGATGGGCAAAGCCCCAGCCATGCCTACGTGGTGGGATGCCACCATGCAGTGGGACATGGCTGCCTGRTGTCACCAAGCCCAGGGAACAGAAATATTCCTGATCCAACTCACTGGTAAGATGTTCCTGGCCATAAACATGGAAGGAATAGTCTATAAGGGAAATAAATGTGCATGCAGCAACCTAACAGCCCAGGGAGGCTTTCCCTCACCTGCTCAGTGGAGCAGGGACTGACGAGAGACAGGCCATTGGGCTGCTTCGCCGGGCAGACGGTGTGATTCTGCTCAGCTGCAGATTGCTGATGTTTTCAGGACACTAACATGGTTATGGCAATCATGATGATGGTTCTCCACTGGCAGAAAATCCTGGAGCACTATAGATATTTATCACTGCTGTTGCATCTCATCCCCTATGCA
This sequence comes from Phoebastria nigripes, assembly GCA_035582835.1. Classification (NCBI taxonomy): domain Eukaryota; kingdom Metazoa; phylum Chordata; class Aves; order Procellariiformes; family Diomedeidae; genus Phoebastria; species Phoebastria nigripes. The sequence continues at coordinate 813,853 of JAYKAV010002799.1, forward strand.
GTAGTTGATCTGTGGAAGAGGCTGACCCAAGGGTAGGCAGGGAGCAAGCAACTGAGCAGGGACAATGCTTGGGAGCTCTGGCTGCAGTTTTCTCCTCCCCTGGACAAATCCAAGTCAGACAGATCCTGGCAAGCAGTTGGCTCTGAGCACTAGTGACAGGCAGGGGTGGAAAGCAACTCCCACCTGCATGCCCCATGGCTTGGCCCCGGGATCTGCAAGCGGGTCTCCACCAGCCAGGCTGGCAGAGCCCACCACGAGCAGATCCTCCTCCAGCCCCACAGTACTGCTTCTGGGATCCAGCCCCAAGAAACAGTGATCAGATAGAAACCATCACTCTGGACTTCCATCCAGACCACTCAAAAGAACAACCCCAAGTCTCTTCAGCAACCTCTCCCCACAGAAACATCCCTAGCCACATCTGAGCTTCCCAATCCCTATGCTTCTGCCACAATATTTCCAGTCTGCTTGAGATTGCAGACCTGCCAGAAACCCATCCCAGCACCATTTCCCAGCCAGGGAGGCTGTGAGATGATGGGGCACCACCCAGCCATCCCCCAAGCCCTGCAAGACAGCACCCCATCCCCACAGCCTCTGCTTGCTCCCTGGGTGCAAACCTGAAACCAGGTTTGTGGCTCAAGACACCCAGCTACAGCCCAGGCATAACCCTGCTTTTACTAACACAACCCCTGTCTTCCTTCCCTTTCTCTTTCTTTTTCTCCCAACCCCATGGGCTGTGCCAGAGCCTCAGCTGGTTTAAATTGAACTTGATGTGGCCAGAGCCAGCTGGTGTAAATCAGTGTAAATCACCAGACGCCAGGGCTGATTTACATGGGGGGTGGTTTGCCCCAGTTCATTTCCTTTGTTTCCTACGTGGAGAGCTCTCCTGCCTCCTGGGTGACTTGGAGGTCCTCCGGGACCTCTTTGGGAGGGCAAATGAAATTTCTCAGAGCAAAGCCTTGAGTTCATGTTTGCTGGTAAGCAGCGGGGCGATGCTGCAAGATCACTGCTTGCTCAGGGAAAGCGCGTGGAGGGGATACTASGGGATATTATTTCAATGCTGCCTAACGCCTAGAAAAGACCCTGCTCTCACCCATCAAGTGACATTTCAGCAGTTTAGGCTCTGGGGGAAGGTTTGCTGGGCTGCCGGTCCCCTGATGGAAGGTGACAGCAGAGCCAAGCTCAAAGGCTGSGGAAGGGATGGGAGGAAGGGGCAGCAGGCTGAAATGGGAGAAGAGGATTGATTTGGAGTCTGGAGTGCTCTAAATGCTGTTTCAGTGACTTGTGCATGTGTACAGGAGATACACATGTGATGCGAGACTCGTGCAGAATTTGTCCCCAAATTCTTCTGTTACAAACCCACAAAGCCCCAAGGCACGTGTGCTTGTCCTGGCTGCACGAGAGGCTCCCTGTCCTGCAGGTCCCTCTCGCCCATCTCCATGAGGTTGCAGAGGATCAGCCTGGGGTAACCTGCCCTTGGAAGGTGATGCCAGAGTCTGACCAAAAGACCAGGCTGAGAGTAAAGAGAGGCTGCCTGAAGAAGTGAAGCCCCCTTTGAGATGGGGAACAACCTGGCACCTGAAGCATGGGGTGGTAAGTGTCCATGTCCTGTCCACCCAGGCCCTACAGGCATGACGGGGTGGACACCACAGGGCTGGTGGATGTGGTCAGCCCCAGCTCTCTGCACCATCGTGGTGTGCACAGACGTCCCCTGTGAACGGGGGTGCAGAACAAGGGTTGGTCCTCACCCCAGTGCTGTCTTGCCCTGCTGCTCCTCCTGGGCAGACCTGTCCTCTCAGCCTGCCTGGCCCCGGGCAGGGCTTGCCTGCCCTCAACAGACTCTGAAACCTCTCTGAGTCCCTCCTAGCCTGCATTTGGCCTGCCCATCCCCCTTCTGAAGGACTCAAACACCCCTGGCCACAGCACCGTGGTGCAGGAGAAATCGAGTGGTGACATCTGAACACCCTCCTCCCCCTGCTCCCAGTGCTTTTCTCCCTGAGTTTGCTCAGCTGCACAAATATTTCAGTGCAAATCCCCATTTCAGAGATGCAAACCCAAAGCACAGCCAGACCCTAGTGCTTTTTTTTTTTTTTTCACCACCGCATCCTAACACCCCCCATCCCCCCCGCAGGGGGGACATCCTACGCCTCCCCGCCGGGTCCCCCGGGCTGGGAGCGACCGGCCGCTTCCCTGCAAGAAAGCACAAACTTTCTGCGTTTCCCGGATAAACAGAGCGGGAGGGGATCTGGGAAGAGGCGGTTGGCGCTACTTGTTCGCAGAGGGCTGGGAGCAGGTGGCGGGCGGCTGTTTCGTGTCCATCGCAGCTTAGTAAAATGTGTCAGCATAGCATTCAGCAGCTTTGCAGCTCAGCCCATCCCCTTGATATAACTAATTCTCTGGCTGAGCAAAGAGTTTTCACAGCTAAACACCTTCTTTGTTTTGCTTAATTTTTTTTTTTTTTTTTTTGCAGATTTCCTTTATTTTTATTTTTTTTTTTTTTTTTTTTTTTTTTTTTTTTTTTTAAATTTCTTCATTTTGGGGGGTGGTTTGAGCAGGGCTGGGGCTGCTAGCATGAGACTGAAAGCTGTGGGAAGCTGGGGCCCTGGTCACCCCATGCTTTTGCTAATGTACCCCACTCCTGCTGGAGTGCTGATGCTTTTGGGGTTGGGCAGGACGGAGGTGCCGGCAGCCGGAGCTCAGGGTGCTGAGCAGCGTTCCAGAGAAGACGCTGCACAAGACTGTGTCTTGCTGTGCTTGCAGTTCCAAAATGAGCTTTAAGCCTCTGCGAAAGCCACATGTCGGTAACGGAAATTAAAGGCCCCTTGATTCTGACATGATAGAACGATTAAAGCCACATTTCTTGGCCTGGGTACCTAACTCGAAATGCAGATATAAGGCTTAGATCCCCAAGGGGATTCAGATTTCTAATCCCAATTTATGCAGCTAAATTCCTATTGATTTCCCCCAGGTAGGGCCCTAAATACCTTTGTGGGCTGAGATCCAAAGTGGAGGTGTCGTGGCTTAGAAGGGGAGACCCAGCCTTGACAGTTTGGCCTCAACATTTCAGGGGGTGAAGGGTGCTTGCCCGCTTTCTCTCTGTGGGCTCCCGAGGGGCTGCGCTTCTTGCTGGGGCTCCGTGGGTGGGGGTCTGAGTGTCCCCATCTCCCGTTTGCACTGGGTGGGATGTGCAACCAGACTGAGGCGCAAAATGAGGGTGCAGGTCCAAATGTCAAATCCTAAATCTGTAAGCCCATTACTGGAGAGAACGGGGCTGAGAAAATGGGAGTGGGGGTCTGCTTGGGGTCCCAGATACCCCCAGAGCTGACCAGTTCAGATCAATGGGGCTGTTCTGATTTCCGCTCATGCAAGGAGACCATGGTGATGAACAGCTTTCACCTCCTTTCCTTTTTCCCTTCCTCCCCAGCATTATCAGTCAGAAGTCCTCCATTGGGCGCTGCTCGCAGGCTGCGGCATCCCTGCGTGGAGCCGGTGCATGAGCTGCCCCTTGCGATGGGTCTGTGGGAGTGAGCAACGGTGACCATGGGGGAACACAGCAGCATCCAGGTCCCCGCTGGCTCTGGGCAAATCYGTGCTTGGAAAGGCCAGCTCTGGTGCAGAATGGCTAAACCTTTCCTCCTCAGGCACCCCAAAACTTCTGGTCCAGTGTTTGTGTTGCTGTTGCTTCTGGCTTTCTAACAGCTCCTGAAGTTGCAGGGGGGGCTCTGCCCCACCTGAGGGACGTGACTGTTGGCTCGGCACTGCAAAACCCACGCAAGTGCCCACAGGGAGGAAGGTGAATGTCCCGCTGATGTATTTTTGTGATCTCTGGCATCACAGAGATGCTGAAGATGGACCCAAGCAAATGCTCCCTTTGCTGGGAGTTGGGGAATCCAGCTCTCAGCTGTGGTCCATGCCCAAACCTCACAGCTGAGCTGACTGTGATCTCAAGCAAAGCCCCAGTGTGGGTGCTGTCTGCATCAAGACATTTCCTGAGCCCATCCAGCAACCACAAAACTATTCCAGGTGCTCCGAAGTACTGCTACAGCCTGTAGTCCTGTGGGATGTACAGGACAACGTGTACAATAGCCTACAACTCCACGGGTCTGCAGAGCTTTGCACTGTCCCATCCCCATGGGACTGCATGCTCCTCCAAACTGTTCAGACTGCGGAAATGAATCTCCAACCCCTTTACAGGCAGCAACCCGACATCTTCAGCTCGTGGTTGGGAGCATGAAGGAAAAGCACATGCATCAGAAGGGGTGCGCTGGGGGGGAGCCAGCCTTTGGGGAGGGCAGGGGCAGAAACATYGTGTCTCTGCTGTGTGGTTGAGCATGGGCTCAGCTGGCTGCTTGATGTGCCCAAACTGGGCATGAAAACATTTCTGTAAGCCATCTCAAAACATCCCAAAGGCAGTTGGAAGCCAGGCTCTGAGGTGACACAGGGGATAAGAAGCAATCCACCACTGCCCAGCACCAGCACAGGAGATGATGACCCTGTGCCAGAGTTGGCCTGCAGCAGTTACGGCAGAGATGCCTTTGGCTCTTGGACTTCTGGACAGTTCCCCAGATGACCATGAAATCCTGTTTTGCTTCCCGCAGCACTGAAGCTGCCCCTTGCTTCTGTCGCAAAGAATTATTTTAACATCTCCTCCATCAGTCTCAGTGAATGACTGTTAAAGTCATTTTGAAGAGTGCCAGCTCTGCCGGCCAAACATACTCGCTCCAAGCTTCTAGCTCCTGGCCTTTGCTGACCACGCGTCCCGAAGGAGGGGATGCTCTGGAGTAGCCCTTTCCTTGCACAGGGAGCATGGACGGGCTTCTTCCTGTGGGATGAGCAGCAGGGGCTGTGCCCGGTGCAATGTCTCTGGCTTGCAGAGCACACGTTGACTGCGAGGGATCAATGCTGTAATTTAATTTGGGCTGGACTCCAGCTGGAGTCTTTGTCTCAGAGCAGCCTTCTTCAATATAAAAGCAAGCTTCAGGCAGGGATTCCCTCCCAGGTTATTCACTTTAGCAGTGGCATTGCTTCTCCTGTGCTCTGCTGCATCCCTGGCAGCCTTCCTTCCTCGGTCCAGCCATTGAATGGAGCAGGGGAGTCTGTTATGACTAAGTTGGCTCTTCTTACCCCCACCGGGCAACAACCCAGCTAATGTGCATGATTCCCTTTGCAAATATAATGTGCAAATTAGTGCTCCTCATTTTGGGGCCAGCTGCAGGACAGCCGGTGCCTCTGGCTGGGTGGCCTTGGCCATATCTCCAACACTGGTATGGRGAGGCACATAATTTGCAAGCCTTGAACCTGGGATGAGCTGGGACTGGGCTGCTCAAGTCATGCATGTTGTCTGATCTGCAAAATGGTCCCCAGGCTTGAAACAGTCTCCTTCTCAGCCTGCGGACAGGGATCCTGAGGGCCTGGGTCTGCTCCCAGAAGGTCTGTGCAAAGTCTTGGTGCAAAGCAAGCCTCTGGCATGGGCTTGCATTTCACCATGCGGCCATGTGACTTTGTTGTCTGTCCTTGGTCACCTTTTAAGTTGGCCCAGGGCAGTCGGYCTCGGAGCAGCAGTCCCCACAGTGTGTCCTGGGAAAAGGAGCTGGCAGGGATTTGTCCCTTCAGCTCCTGGGGCAGCCTCAGAGAGGGTCTGTGACCAGTCTGCTCTGCATGTAAAGGCACCTGCTCAGGCCACTGGTGCATCTTCTGGTCTCCAAAGCAGTCTCAGGAGCGCTTTGCACCAGCACACACGTTCATGGGGTGCTGGGGCCAGCCCTGCCCCATAGCGAGCACAGCCACTGCGGCAGCAAGCTGCGCCAGCCTCGTCTGGGCAGGAGAAGTATGGTGAGTTATTTTCACTATTTTTTTTTTTTTGGTACTCTGTAGACCCTAACATTTCCTATTGAAACTCCTGGCAATAGATATAGAAAATCTTTTCTGCAGGACAGCCCCAGGACTCCCTGGGACCACCTGGCAGGAGTATCCTGACCCCTGCCTGCAGCCCTGCCTGCAGCCCTGCCTGCCCCATGCTGCACACCACGTCCTGGGCCGCCTGCACGTCGCTGGCTGCAAAGGATCCTCGCAAGACAGCGTGTTACAAAGACATCCTCAGGCAGCGGCCGGGCTGCTCTGTGCCTGAACTGGGGACTTCTTGCATGGTGCTGGGGGAAGAGATGGCTGAAACCCACCTGTGCACCAGGCCAGGCAGCCCCCTGCAAAGGGCAGCCAGGTCCGCAGCCCTGCAGCCATCTCCAGCGAGGATAACTGCCATTAACCTCTCCCTTGGAACAAGAAGGTGCAAATAAGCCCACAGTAGCCTCCTTTCTTCTGGCTGAACAAGATTGATTGAAAAACAAATTGGCGCAAATAAAGCATGTAATTAGATTAAAGCCTCTTGCCTGGAGCGGGTGGAAAGCAGCGGCTGGGTGAGTGATTCGCAGGATCCCGCAGCCCCTTTCCCACCTCCGCAGCATCCAGCACAACTCGGGGGACAGCTGGCACCGACCCCTCCAGCGGGACCACCAGCACCCCGCAGGATGTGGCCGGGGCTGCCCCACCACCCCTGGGGAGCTGCCCATAGCCGGTGCCATGGCCGATCATGCTCAGCCACCTCGTTTCGAGCCGTGGCCCGATGCAGCATCTCAGCAGCTGGGTCTGGGCAAGGTTCGCGTGCCACCGGAGTGCACGTGTAGCCCTGCCCATTTGGTCTGGCCCTGGGACCCCTGGGCACTGCGTTCAGAGGGGAAACCACCCCCAGGCACCACCCGAGCCCCACTGTGGGTCGGGGTGAGTTTTCTCCTTGCTTCTTTAGCTGCCAGCTGCCAGTTTTGGGATGGGAGGGAATGGGCCTGAGCAATTTTTGGTGTTTTGTGACATGGGTGCCCATAGCAGCCGTGGCCTCATAAGCACCTCAATTTTTCCCAGATATAAAGGGAGCGAGCAGGCAGGCTGCGGCCACTGCTGACACAGTGGGGACAGCCCAGCTGTGCCAGACACCAAAGCAGGGGAAAATACCACACGAACGTGGGAGCTTTATGGCGCATCCACCCCTGCCTCTGCACCCTCCTTGCCCCTCTCCCAGGAGCAGCCGGGGCTGGCARCATGTTTCCTACCCCCTCCCCGCAGGACCAAACCCAGCACTGAGCCCCAGGAGACACGGGGGACGTGGGGTGCCAACCCCAACAGCGCTTCATCCCCACCCAGCGCTTCCCCGCTGCAATTGTGTCCCCAGACTCCAACCACTGACGAACTCCAGGGTTGCCGCTCCCAGCACCCCTGGGGACACAGCCCTGCCGAGAGCCACAGTCGACATGATTAAATACGTTAATAGGAAACCATCTGTCTTCGGGAGCGTTGGCCACCCTATAAATTCCCGGCCTGACAGCAGCTCCCCGGCCGAGCGGGCGCTGCGTGGGACGTAGGGGCAGGACGTAACAAGAGCTGGGGCAAATCAGACTTTCCGCTCCAGGGGAAACATGGCAACAGAGAGCCGGTGCTGGGGACAAGTGCTTTGTTTTGCCAAGGGGAATCAGCATCTGGAAATGTCCCAGGAAGGGGAGAGAATCTGTTCATTTCACTTCAAAATCATCATCATTATTTTTTTTAGATGGGTTTGACAGTGATGCTGGACTTGCAAGTCCTTGCTCTGAAGCTCGTGGCTTGGCTATGGTGCCCAGGGCTTGTGGGCACCCAGGTCCCCCCAGTGTCAGAAGGACGGTCCCAGAGCTGGGGATGTGGGGATGGAAGGATGCAGGGATGGAGGAAGGTGGGGATGGAGGGATGCAGGGATAGAGGGATGAAGGGATGTGGGGATGCAGAAAGCCCTGCGATGGGATTATAAGAGCACGATGCAGTTGTGTGTGAAGCTTATCTGCATTTCAGCAGTAGTTTTGTGGTGGTGTTTTTTGTTTTTTGTTTTTTGTTTTTTGTTTTTTTTTTCACAGACTTTCTGAAATATTTTGAAGTCGCCAGAAGTTTCCTCACTGGAAGCCCCTCATCCCTATTGTGCTCACAGCCATTCACTGCGGATCACCATGAGAAACCTCTTTTCAGGAGGGAGCTGGATGCTGYGGCCGATCAATCAGTCAATCAATCACGCAGTCAATCCATCACCTTGCTTACAGCCTGAGACAAGTGAGAGAATACCCATGCAGGGCTGAATTAATTACTCATTTGGACGGGTACAAAGCTGGAGACCCCTCAGACTGAGACCATATTTACACCAGGGTGACTGAAATGAGAATTTCGCCTCCTGATTGTACCACGGGCAGCTGTGCAGGCCTTTATTCCCAGCCTGTGGGATGCTCCTGGCTCTCTGCAGAGCTCGCGCTCACTGTTAGCGCTTCCTCGGAGCGAGTGATTTTTCTCTCTACCAGTGCAAAGTGCCCCCCTGGCCATGGCCCATCCCCAGCTCTGGGAGCATCCTCACCAAGACAGTGCAGGCACGGGCTGTGCCCGCAGCCTGGCAGCTCCTCCCCAGCCYGGCTGGCAGCCGGGAGCCCTTCGGGCAGGAGGTGCACAGGACTGGTGCTCCAGCTGGTCCCTTGTGCTGCTGATCCCCTCCAGATGTGCAAGCACTAACACAAGTGCGCACAGACATGCACACACTCCTTTTCATTGAATATCAGTGCCGGGTGATGACCAAGACAGGTTGCTACTTCAAATCTGAAAAAAACTAAGGCTAGCCAGTACTCTGCTTGCAATTCTGCAGAGTTAAGACTTTGTGATTTCCTTTGTTGGTCTTGAGACAAACCTAGTTTGAAATTAGACACCTCCTCAGGCTTTTTCCTTTCAATACATATCAGCTGGCAAAAGCTAAACTCTCTCTTAGGTCTTTCGATAGTCCCTTTCATGTTAAATTTGCAAAGTTGGGTTTTTGGTGTATTTTTTTCAGTTTGCCTCTGATAAAGGAGATCTGCCCAAAGATCAGCCTCCCACAGGAGCCTGTGCTCCTTCTGCTCAGTGGAGAGCATCCCTCCCTCCTCCAGGCAGGGTGCCTGTGGCAGTGCAGCACCCTGGGGAGCACAGCACCCAGCCGGGCCAGCCACCCCAGGGGCTGGCAGGAGGTTGGAGGAGGTAGGGTGGCTGTGCAGTGCCCAGCAGCTGAGGCTCATAGCCAGCCAGCCCAGCTGAGCAGAGACCTGCAGTTGCTGGGGTGACCGCGCTTGGGGCTGCCCCTCTGAGATTTGGGAGGGTTGCAATGTTCAACGCACGTTGGCAGGGTTGGTTTGGGGCCACCTCTGAGACAAAACCACAGCACAGGGGGAGACTCCAACCCAACCATCACCCCATGGGAGGCAGGGGGAGATGGAGTTTCAAGGGACATCGTCCCGGCCCCTCTGACGCAGCCTCCAAGTCTACATTGGCAAGACATCATGGGCAAGTGGCACCATCCAAACACAACGACCATGGTGCAGAGCTGCCCCCTTCCCTCCCTGCTTGCTCAGTGCTGTGGGAGGGAAGGAAGACGTGCAATTCRGTGTGGTGTGGGACTTGCTTCCTCCAGCCCTCCAAGAGCCCACCCAAGAGCCATGTTCACATGCCCGTGCCCAAGCAGAGAGTGATGAGCCAGGTCCTCTCTGGCCAAGCCGATGGCACTCATTTGCCCCTGTGGTACAACACTGGGGAGAGATTTGCCACTGACTTCACCCGGGGATGGAGCTGGTCCAGCGGTTTAGATAAGCATTCGGGAAGGGGCTGGGGAACAGCAGTTTGGCCCCRTGTCCCGTCCTGACCAGAGATGTTGCGCAATGCCAGTGGCTCATCCCCACGCTGTCATTTTCCGAGCAAGCCTCGCACCCCTTGCAGATGTTGTGGAGGCAGCTGGTGGCTCACATGGCGTTGACTCCTTGTTTCCAGCTGCTGCAGCTCATTAAAAGGAGCTACGGTACATTTAATCCTTTCCTAATGTCACTTTTCCCCTGAAGTTGTTGCTGCAGTGATGGTCACAGTGTTTATGTGACCGTGAGCAGCAGGGACAGTGGTTCACAGCCTCTGCTTGGGAGTGGAGATGTAGAGCCAAAAAGACCACGTTCCCACAGGGATGCACGGGTACAGGCTGGCCAGCAGGCTGGAAATAAGGAGGTGGCTCCCAGCTGCCTGAGCCATGAAATTCAAGCACAGTCCCCATACCCACAGTGGGAGCAAGTGATTTAATTCATCTTTGAATGGCGCCTGGTGAGGTTTTGCTGGGGTGATGTGAGTGCTGGTGGCAGCAGACCTGAAGGACCCCTTTTCTTCCATGTCCATCTACGAGGATGGCTGTGAGCCCATGGCCACCCTCTGAAATCTGCATTTTGCCCTTCTGCTGTGGGACGGACAAGCCCCGTTCCTGCTGCACACCCCCGTGATTGCCCCAGGGGTGATGGTGTGTACCTGGGAGCAGAGGACTCTCCAAGGGTGGCCTTGCATGACCCCCTTTCATCTAAGTATGGACAGGCAAAAATTAAAGCCTTTGACCTTCAGACAGAAGAAAACCAATCTTTTTTTACGGCAGGACTACTCTGACTACCAGCAAATGATGCTGAGACAGGAGCACCAACTCATCAGAGAGGCCAATTTTCCCCATTCCTGGCTCTTGGTGGAGACTTCTGGCTAAAATTTGGAAATTTCACCCCAAAGCCCAAGCCTGTAAGTAGTGAAAAGCCAGCTCCAGCCTGGGATGGGATAGGAAGAAATCGGGGGGGGTTCCCGAAGCTGGGACATGGATGTGGAGTGGCAGAGGGACTGGGGAGCGCCACGGAGGTTGCAGGGGAAGGTTTGCATGGGGCATGCGTGTGCAGGTACACAAGCGGTGTATGGGGAAGGAGTGGGTGGCAGGGGTGGGGTGGCTTGTCCCGAGTGCTCCCGATGATACGTGGCATGGTGGTGGGGGCTCTGCACCGCGACGGCACCGGGGTCCGGCCGGCCACGTGAGGCGGATGGAGAGCTCTCTCCCCGGGAAAGAGTTTTTTCAAGTGAATGTTTTCTACTATTTCCTACAAAGTTTCTATTTTCCCGAACTGAAGCCATAACCTTTGCGTGTGTTTTTTCCAAGTGAGACACAGAAGCAGGAACAGTCTTGAAAGGCTCAGACAGCCCATGGGATTGGGTTGKTTTTTTTTTTTGAGTTTTTTTGTTTTTCCTTAAGACTATTCCAGATTGTTCCAGAGCAGAGACCTGACTGCCCATGTCTCTTCTCCGAGCTGCTTCTGGAAGGTATTAATCATCCTTGCATACCACGGCATGCATCCACCTCTGCACTGGGTTGCCTGCATGCTCTGGGAAAGCTGCAACCTGCAGCCAAGCTGCTTTGGGTCTGTGCACATCTGAGGGAGCCCCAGGGATCGCTAAGAATGGGGGGTTTTCCCTTTTCTGCACTTACATCCAGCCCCTTCCTCACCAGCCAGGGACAAAAGGGCCCAGGCAACACCTTGAGCCCAAATGACTTTTGGAAAGTCCGGATCTGGTTTTGAAACTGCAGAGGCCTATTTCCAGGGGAAAACCATGCAAAGTTGCATCAATCCAATCACCTGTTTTTATTTAAGCCCACTAGCTGAAATCATCCACCTAAGATAATCATTTCCAAGCCAATCTGGATTCGATTCAGATAAGACAACGACTGACTGGCAGGTTTGTAAACCTTTTCCCCCACTGTTATTTTTTTTTGCCCTTTCATGTGGCCCCTTCTGCATCTCTGAACGGGACCAGAAAAGGACAGGGTGGTAGCAAAAGCTTTCCTCGCCTGGCCACGAAAATGAGAAGCACCCGCTCCTCATCCTCCAATCTCCCGGCATGGGAGAGCATGAATGCATTTCATCTAAACAATTCAGTTTTGGACTGTTTCCCCAAATTGATTTGGACCTCTGAGAGCTAAGCGGAGCCAGGCAGGACCCCCCACGCCAAAGTCAACATTGTTCCACCCCTTGTACCAAGGCCAGCTTTGGCCCATGCTCTTCTGAAATTTACCCCTCGTCGACTTAGAGCGGTGGTGATGCTAACTCAGCTCTTGGCGAGGAAGGCGCTTTCTGTCCTGCGTAGCTGTGAGCAAAGGAAATAAAGCAGCATCTCTCCCAGAACTGGCTGCACCCAAAGTCTCACACTAATTTCTTTCTCCATCTCTATAACCCTTTTGCTCCCATATCATGGGAGCTTTGGCATGCAGACACACCGATTTAAGGTTTTGCCAAGAAAACTCCACGAATTTCAGCAGGATGCTTCAGGGTGGTGGTGGCAGATGAGTGATGCCGAGACCCGGGACCGCCTGACGCTCCCCACCGAGGGGAAGGAATGAAATATGGAGGGTTCAAGCTCCCTGGACAAAACAGTGCTTAAAAAGTCCAATAAAAATCACTGCGAGAAGAATTATGATCGGACGCTGGGCCCATCAGATTGCTCAGCTTGGCTCAGCCTCTGCTGGGCTTTCACAGGGAGGCGGCGTGAGCGGCTGCTGGTGAGATGGATTGGTCCCCAGTCGCCCCTTCGGGCAGGAGCAGGGAGATCCAGGCCTCCAGCGATGTGGGGATCCAAGAGACGCTGTCGAGTCATTTCTCATGGCTTGCAGGCTGTCAGGATGCCTGACTCAGTCCCAGCCCACGGATAATCCTCTCCCAGCCTCCAGCGAAGGGTTCCTTTGCTGAAGGGAGGTCTCTAACCCTGCTGAGATGTTCTCAATTACTGGCTTTATGCAAACTTGGTTGGGCTTGGGCAGATCCCTAAATAACCCTTCTCTCCATGACAAGGGTGCAGAATTATGGGACCCTGTCCTTCCCCGACAGGGCTGTTTGCTTCCAGGATCTGCGGGGGCTCGGGACTGGAGGCTGCAACCTTGCCAGCAGCACCAGGGCAAGATGGTCCCTTTGTAGCAAGGCTGGAAGATGTTGCAGACATCTACCCAAAGCCTTGGTCAAAGGTGAGGGGCACATCCTGACCTACACGCCTCTGATCCTTACAGCCATCCCTATAAGCACTCTCCCGGGGAGATGCATGGGTGGCAGGGAGCACCTAGCTCTCCCCCTTGGCTGCACAGGGACCTGCTCTTCACCAAAGTGTCCACGTCTGGTGCATAAAATAGGCTGTGCACCCTCTTGTCCTGGTCAAGGATCCTATTGCTGCAGGCTCTACACTTTTGCCTTGCTCACCCTGGCCCTGCTCACTGGCCAGCCGAGGGGCCACGGGGGCACCGGCCCCAGCACTGGCCCCAGCCCACCCGGCACAGTGTCTGGCACCGAGCTGGTGGCCGTGACTCACAGCCTGGGGCTGCTGCAGGTCACACTGCTATAGCACATCAGCTCAGGGCAGGCACTGACGAGGGCTGTGGCCAATCGAGGTGGCACGTGGAATTTGGGATGACCGAATCAGCTGCCCCAGTTGGCATTTGCCCAGGACAGTGTGGGGAGTTCACGGAAAGGAGCTGTTTCCCCAGCTGTGTGGTATCCGCATGGAGCACATGGGTGGGAGATGTGTCACCCTCAAACCAGTCCTCACCCATGGGGGGCAGCAGGGCTGGGGCTTTGGCAGCTCTTTCCTTTCAAGCTGGGATGTTGGCTGATGGTTCCTCCAAGCCCTCACCTGCATTCAGCCCCTCTCGTGGTCACGCTCTGGAAAGATGCCAGAGGACATGGGGACTGGCAGGGAAAGACTGTGAATAGAGAATGTCCTCAGAAAGGCCCCTTTGGACTCATGAATAGTAACGCACCGAGACAAATGARCTCCTAACAGCAGCAAAAAGACATCAAGAGATCCCTGTGGCCAGTTCAAACTCAGGGACACTGCTCAAGTGTCACCTCTTGCCACTGGCTCCAAGGCTGGTAAGCGGCTTAGCAGGGCAAGCTGCGTGCAAAACTGACCTAAGGGATGTTTCCCACGATGGTGGTGGGCAAAGCAATTGTTTACTCACTCAGAAATGCACCCTATGCCCTGCAACCTGACCTCAGGCAGGGGAGGGGATGGCAGGTCCTGCCTTAGGAAAGGGCTGGGGCAGCTGCACTGGGTGGGACATGTCCTGGCCCCTGGAAGGAAAGAGCCTAAGGAAAGAAGACTCCACCAAGGATGAAGTTCTGGCTGGGAGGTCCCTGGCATGAGTTCAGTGGCTGCTTCTGCTTCCTGGATCAGCAATGGTGCGAGGAGATCCCAGCACAGAGATGCTATAGCTCCACATGGAGGGCTTCATCTCAGGAGCCAAGCTCCTTGCAGAAAGGGCTGTGAGAAAACATCTCTGCATCTCCTTGGCTGCCAAACATCCACATTCATTGGCAGAGCCTGTGATAAGCCCGGTGGCATCGTGGTGCAAGAGGTCTGCTCTGCCATCCCTGAGGCAGGCTGGGAACAGAGCAGGTTTGGGAGGCTTTGGGGGGAGGAACAGATGAATCCTGGTGTGGAGCACAAAATCTCTATGTTCCCAGGCCATGAGACAGAACATTTAGTCTGCAAGTCCCTGCTAAATAGCAGGAGCCTGTGAGAAATCTGGTATTTCATCTGTTGAGCTTTTTGTATTTAAGCATTGCTCGGGTTTATTATTGCCTGATGGAGGGTGAAAGCACAGCCCCGCAGGGTTGCAAGGCCCAAGCAGCACTTGACTCCCCACTCAACACGCTTAGTTTGGAAATTGTGATGTCAAGTGCCAAAGGCCCCATTCCCAAAGATCGGTCAGTAAATTGAGCAGGTGAAGATGCTCAATTTAACATCATGACACTGTGGAACAAAGCTCGCCCCAGCAGGATCCAGGTAAATCCTTCAGATCCTGCTCCGCTGCCATCCGCCTTCTGCCACAGAGGGGAGTGGTTGGGACTGACCCTCTCCTGCAGTGCACACTCAGCAGGGCAGCAGGCACGTTTTTCTGGAGGTCCCACTGATCCTTAAGCTACTAGCTGATACGCTCTATCTGCCTATAAATCTTCCACATATCAGCAGCACAGTCCCTATGGATGGGAAAAACCCGCCCTTAATTAAGCATCTAAAAGTCTTGGCTAGACCCTGGGCTTCCTTTACAGCAAGGGGTGAAACAGGGAGTTGCAGACAGAAATTTACCTCCCACAGAACGAGATGGGGAGAGGGAAGCCCACTCTACCCCATGCATCCAGCATGTTTAGCTGGCACTGCTGGGATGCACCTACAACATTGCACCAAACTGCGGTGTTGGGATAAATGAGAGCGTTGCAGAGGCTGCAGGAGCTGCCAGATCTCACGAAGCTCGTGAGAAGACTTGGGGTGTGCCTGCCAGTCCCAGGGGCTTGGCCAAGGTGGGGACATCCCCACACTGAGTTCTCTTGCAGCCAGGACAAGATGGGAGGTTTAACGGGAGCTTCGGGGAGGAGCTCTCTGTGGCTGAAAGAAGATGGTGAGATGTACTATGGCATRCAGTGAAGCTCCTGAGGAGTTGGGGAAGAAGATTTCTCCTGATGGAAGCGGGTAACAGGGGCTGGTATTGTCAGGAAACAATGTTGTAAGGAAGAGAAGACCTGCCCCTGCTTGGCTTCAGGTTAGGTAGGACAGTCTCTATTCCTAATAGCTCAATACTTCATGGTGATGGACTCACTGAACCTCACACCTCATGTCGGCACCTAATTAATAAGGCAAAGCAGCAAAAGGGCTGATCACCAGAACCTGAGCTGGAAGCATGCTGGCTGGGGCAGGTTTTTGATGTGTCTTCATGTTCCTCTCAGCCCTGCAGGTCAGTGGAGACACTTTAAGAAGCACGCACAAAGCAATAGGCACAAACCCGAGGCTGCAAGATATTTCTTGCTTATACCAACCTAAGAAAAGACACTGAAACACAGAGTTGCTGCTATTGTGTTTACAGGTGGCAGAACTTGTCCTTTAAATCAGTCCTACCAAAAACCCTGGGCTTCACCTTCCCATGACACTGGGGACCGAAGACCTTGTCCCTTTGCTCCCTGGGTTTCCCATCCTGGGAAGAGCTCCTGAGCATACAGCAACACCCACAGCCTGTGTGAAAAGCCCTGCCACAGGGCGAGCCTTGGCTCAGAGTTCAATTCAAGGTGACACCCATCACTTTTACTACAAAATCCTTAATTTATGAACCCTCCTACATTGGTGAGACAAAAGCAAACAGATTTTACACCCCGTGTCCTTCACAGCCGTGGAGCTGTTCAAATACCCTGGGAATCTGCAGGCAGAGGGATGGAATAAGTCACCGTTTCCCGGGGCCCTCGGGCTCCTGCCGTCATCCCCTGCACGGACCTGACTGACCCCGAGGGAGCTGGGGACAGAAAAGTCCCTCGGTGACATGGCGGGGGCAGGTGTCGATCCCTCTGGGGTTGTAAATCAGGAGGGGAGGATGGTAGGGTGTTGGTGCCGTTGTGGTGGTGGAGATGGAGTGTACAAAGAGACACGTTGAGCCCCAGGTCGGCATTGCACGGGTTGTATTTGATGCAAGGACACGGGGAGGGGAAACGGGAGGATGCACGCAGCGTGATGTGCCAAAGCTTTCTCAGGACAATCCTCTGTATTGCAGCTTGTATAAATATGGTGATATGGTCCCCAGGCTGCAGCCACTACTGCAGGACATTTTACTGCAGGACCTGCTGCTTGCAGGACCTCCCGCTCCGAGCTAAGATACTTCCCCAGCTTTTACARTCACGGGCCTTGAGACACATCTGAGCACAACCATCCCCAACAACACCACTAACCACAGCCATGTCCCACCCCGAGGACCCGCAAAGCCAGAAATGAGACATGTTGCTGTTAAGGTACACAGGTTACATCAGCACCAAAGATTGCTCAGGACGCGAAATACATGGATCTAGGCAAAAAAAAAAAAGGAAATGCTTATATGCAGCAGTAAGCAATGCTTAGGTTTTTTGTTCTCTTTTGGGGGATTTTTGGTTCTCTAGTCCTCCTCCACCAGAAAAACTCAGCGGGACTATTCTCTTACCCTCTTAGGGCTCTTCTACTTGAGTAGGTAACCACTCAACTTTAATAATCAACCAGTAGTGGTCTTGAGTCCTTACCTCTTTTCCGTCAAGCATTAGTCCCACTTTGGGTAATCCCTGTGTGCTTATAGATTTAGCCACCTCTGGGAAAATCTTTCTGCATCTTCCCTACACTCCCACGTGCTCCTAGAAACACCCATCTCTCGGGATGCTGCACACTTGTTTCAAACACTCAGACATTTTGGGCATAAAAGGAAACCACTTGTCCCAGTACAAACAACAGAATTTATGTATTAATCTAATGCAATTTCATGTCAGGCAGATGATTGCTCAAAACACATTTACCATCAAGATGCTTTAAAGGAAGAGACAACGTACCTGCAGGTTCCTCTGTGCTGCTGGCGGCAGTGGTGGGGGGAGCGGCGGGGATCTCTGTGCAGGACAGCAAGAAGCAGGCAGGAAAGGAGAGTAGATAAAAGAAGGAAGCATTATTCCAGATCCCAAAGAGCCTGGCCCCTGCACACACAGTGTTTGCCCTTCCCAACCATGTCTACCAGCACGGGGTGTTTCCGCACCATGTCCTCCAGCAAGGAGTCTTGCAAGAGCCCCAGGAACCAGCACACCAGGACCATACCCTCTGGGGAACTGTGCCACTCAATAAGGTGCGGGAAAGGGTTTTTTAAACCAAAAATTTTGGCTTGTGGCTAAAAATAAAAGAAGATACAGCCAGCCAGGTAATGGATATGGTGCCACAGCCAGCAATTGCTATGGTGCCCAGACACAGCCCGCTGCAATTGCTAGGTCCCAGTTTGTACCCAAGGGTGAGGGGTGCTCTTGCAGGGGCTCGGAGGGTGCATAAGCCAGGCAGGGCGGTGTGGCTGCCTGCTGCGTGGTGMCCAGCCCCAGCAGGCAATGGGAGCATTGCTGCCTCTCCCTGTCCCTTCCAGCTGCTGTTTCCATCCATGTCTGAGGCACACTCACACTCCTCTTGTGTGAGATAGGATGCAGGTAGAGTATTGCATCTATCTGCTGGGATGCAAGTGTTATCTCACACATTTAAAGGAAACACTAACATATCTGGTGCCAATGCAATGGTCCCTGGTTTTGATTTGGGGCCGGCTTTGCGTAGCTGAAACCACATAATGTTCTGGATCTTCATGCCCAAGTTTGACTGTTTGTTGACGTTAAAAAGGATGGACTGCAGATGGAGCACAATATATGGTCCCAACTTTGGCAAGACGATCTCCTTTCCCCAGTGCACATATGCAGCTCTCATGACTGACATCTTTTGCACATTTAGGGCACAGTGCTGCAATTTCTGTGCATCCCTGGGAATCCTGGCAGGGGAACACCCTACCAGTCCATTTTGAAAGTGGAATTTAGGCACCAGCCGGGGTTTGGCTTCTGTGTCTTTCTGCTTTTGCTCTCAGGAACCTGCCCAGCCCCGGAGGCAGGGTTTGCTTGGGTCTGTCTGTGTTGCATTGATGGCAGCTCATAGGGGTGCAGCCCAATTAGCATTAGATGACTTTTTGAGTCATTCACCCTCATGCAATTAAACACAGGCATAAGCCCATGTGAAACACATGGTGCATAATCAGGCAGTACATGAACAGCCAGCACAGCCGTCCCGAAGCTGGTGGCTGGCTGGATGCTYGTGCCTGCCTGCGTGGGCTGCTATGCAGACAGGCCCCACTGGTGTCTTGTTTATTCCCCACGAGGTGGTTTTCGCATGGCAATAAGTCTTTGGGACTTAAGCAGTGGTAAATCAGAGAGTAACTGTGTGCTTGCAGATAATGTGGACAGACCCTTGCTAGGTGCAGTGTAGCTGTGCCCTCCCAGTGCCAGATGGAAGAGCAGCGCAGGTAGGGATGGAGAGCAAGTGCCCTCCACTACACATGTATAAAATATGTGTGAAATACATCCCCCCCATGTAGAATATGCTGACTGACATTTTTCAAGGATGAAAATGTGCTGGTTTGGGTTTTTTTAGGATGAGAGAATTGTGAGTTGCTCATATCCTCCTTTTAATTGCTTTAGCATCGTACGTGCAGATCAAACTCCCAACAACTGCACAGCGGCTTGGTAGCCAGAATAGAGCATTGCTTGAAAAATGTTTCGACCAAAATTTTTGGCCCCTTGGAAAGGATGTTTTGCAGTGACACAGAAGTAAGGGGCTCTCACAAATGCCGGGATGGTGGCTGGGTTGCAGGGCCAGGGCACGCCAGCGGGCAGCCTTGAGCACGCTGGTTCGGCAGCTGGCGTGAGCACAGCCCAGCTCCAAACGCCGGTTGGATCGTGTTGAAATTCTGTGTCTGTCTTTATTTAGTGCAATGAATCCCAAGGGAGGTGATGCAAGGAACAATTTACTCTCTGATTTACCATGGCCCTGGGGAATGATTAATGATAAACCTTTGCGCATACTTGCTGCAAAGCATACCGGAGCCATGACTGTAGCATCTTGGGGAAACAAGCATCTGGTTTGAGCTCTTGCCGTCCCATTGCGACACGGGGAAGAATGAATCTCAAGTGACTAAAAACCACCCTGGAATGTATGTTTTCTTCAGCAGGAGAAGGTGGAGAAAGGGTATCTGCCCCATAATTTGGCAATGGCCATCCTGAGAGGCAGATGCTGTGAGGGGACAGTGCGGGAGCAGACCGTGGGTTCCCAACAAAGACTTGATTCTTTCAACCTTCACTTTTCTTTTCCCATTGGGCATTTTTCCCCCTTTTAGCAGCAGGGAGTCAACCTCGAGGGGAACAGCCCCTCCTTCCCAGCCTGTCCCAGGCACCGTAATTTTGATGTTTTGTTTCGTTAGAGCAGGTGGAGATGTCTCTCGCAAGGTGCATGAGCTACTGAATGATCCAACAACAGCAAAACCAACAGGCAGCAGAGAGAAGCACTGGGCTAAAGCTCACCTTGCCCGGGCAGCGAGCGCTCGACAGCGACTGAGTGGGGATGTGGATGTTTGCAGAGCAAATGCTGCAACAGAGAGACTTTGGGAACCATACCTGGTGCTTGCTGCTGTTGTTTTAAGAGCAGAGGATGAGAGCAGCCTTGGGAAGGCAAACTAAAAAGCAAATCCAAGGAAGCAAACGGTAAAACAGCCCATGTTTCTGGGTGGGTTGTGTGAGTGTAAGATCCCCTTTAGCAATCCAGGTGCTATCGGCTGTGTCACTGTGATGGCAACTCCATCAAACCAGCAATTCCTCTGATTTGAGCTCTGTGCCAGTGCAGCACAGCCTGATTTTGGAGAGAAAAACCTGTTTGTAGCGTCTGCCTTAGCATCCGGACTTGACGTGGTACCCCAAAGCAAATGTGCTCTCGGGGCATCTTTGCTCTGTGAAGCAAAACCAAATTACTGGCAAATTGAGCTGTAGATACACTCACACAACCCACACAGCAAGGCAGATGAGCTACTTGGAAGCTAGGGGTGAATTTTGGACTACATGTCCTACTGTGGGCAGTGCAGCTGGCAGGGGTACCCAGGCAGCTCCGTCCCCAGAGCACTGCCCGTCAGCATGTATGCGGTGGGGTTAGTAGCCGCCCAGCCTGGGCAGTGGCTCCTGCAGGTTTATAAAGGTTAATATCTCTAATCTACAGACATCGAAAGAGCGATCCACCTACTTATGCAGGGGGCAATGGGAGACCGGCTTTGCTGGTAGCCTTTGGCACATCGATTGCACGTGATGCCGGTGACACCGTCTTTACAGGGACATTGGCCCGTGGTTTGGTTACAGGTTTGGCCGGCGGCGCCCACGGGATGGCAATCGCACTCTGTGGGGGGAACACACAACAAGAGGGTCAGGGGGAGAGGAGAGTGGGCGCAGGCGGCGTTGCGGCGTCGGTGGGGAGCAGGGCGAGCGCCGCGGGCTGCCGGCAGCTCTCGCGGAACTGCTCCACCTTCTCCGCAGCTGGTGCTGGACCTCCAGCAAATGTCCTGTCCAGCCAGCAACCGCACTGACCTGAAACAGAGGTGGCATTTGGAAGAGGAGGTGTGCGTGGCTGTCACTTGGGTGCAGAGGAGATAGCACCGGAGAGGGGATAGCACCAGAGAGGGGATGGCCCAGCCACAGCCGGTCCCACTGCGGAGATGGAACTGCAGCCAGGACATCTTGCCCAGGGCAATGAGCGCTCTACAGGTCCGGGGAGGCAGCGTGGGGTGTCCCTGCTCAAGGATAGCCACCCATGGACACTGCAACTGCCTCCTTCCATGGGTGCTGTGATCAAGAGTTTGCAGGACTTGAAGAGGAGGGGAGCAGGCAAGGCAGCACTGCCGGAGGACTCCGRGAGCCACAGCACCCGCTGCCCCCACCCCAGCCAGCTTCAAACTCCCTGGGGCTCCCTGGAGCAGTGGCGGGGCTGTAAGGAACAGGTACAAACTCAAGGAGCATTTCATCACCCCTTCAGCACACGAGATCTCAGGCAGGAAGCAATTGCTTTCAGAGATGTTGGGAATTCATTTCACGTGCACTACAGAAAAAAAACCAAAAACCCCTCCTTTCAGTGCTTTCACTTGAGCCCTTCCCCGCTGAGCAGCATCCCTGGCAGCTGGCACTGTGGGCGCAGGAAGGAAATGCCCTTGTGGGATGCAGGCAGGCTGGAGGACCTGCTGTTCCCGGCCAGATGGATGGAGGCTTGACGGCAGAGCTGGGCAGATGTGAAGGGTTTGGCAGGGGATGTAAATACTGCACTTGAAATCATTCACCATCTCATTTCCCACAGTGGGACTTACCGGCGCAGCTGTTTGTTTAAAAAAAAAAAAAAAAAAAAAGGCCAAAAAAGAAAAAAAAAAGGCATCGGGGCTTGTTATCATCACTGCTGCAAAAGGATTATGGCCTCGCACATTTGTTAACAGCCCTGATTTCTAAGAGCTGCAAGCGCTGTGCCAGACTGTGGTCTGCCCCTGCTGAGCGGTGGCAGGGAAAGGCAGGAAAGCTTTCCTTTTCTTGTGCAGCATCCTCGGGAAGGAGCCAGCCAAAACTCTCCCTGGGGAGCACTGATCCTGTTCTCCTTCTGCCCCTCAGGGGAGCTGCCTGCCAGAAAGAGGGTTTGGGGGAAAACCTGCCCCACTGCCCAAAACCTGGAGGGGGCTGGTCTGTGGGTCAGAACCAGTGCGAGTGTCTCCATGGGCTCCAGTGACTGGGCTTGACTTTCAAACACCCCCAAATCCTYCAAATTTAGCATATCACTCCCATGAGGGTTTGTGCTGGACCCTACAATGCTTCTTGGTTTGTCTTGCACTCCCCTGACTCTGAGACACTCTAAATCTGCCTCATTTGGGGACAGCAGATCACATCCCACGTTCATTTGTGTTGGGTGTCCAAGTTTTGATGTTTGGCTGGAGCTTCCCTCCAACCTGCCCCAGCACCATCCTGCTCCTGCTCCCTGCACCAGCAGCCCCCAGTCTGACCTTTACTGGGCAGCACCCCTCCCAGCAGAGTTTGGATGGTGCCCGGAGCCCCCTTGCACTGGGATGTCCCCTTCTACCTGCACGGGACATCCCATCCCCACGCAGCCCACCCCAGAACATGAGCAAACTGCCGCCACCCCCCTGCTCCGCCAGTGCTGGACGGGAAGAAACCGAGCCTTGCCAAAACCTGATGATTTTTCACATGGGAGGGAAAAAAAACCAAACTACAAATCTTTTGCTTCTTTTCTCCTCCTTCCCTAACACTTCTGATTTGGGGTTTTTGATTAAAAGTCCTACTCTCCCCCCCTGCCTTGAGCTGCCTCTGGGAACCAGCCACTTGCAAACCTGCCTGTAGCAGAAAACTTGCTTTTCTATCAAACCAGGTTTTGATTGGAAAAGTTTTAACATTAAATCAGTGTGGCTGGTGATGAACACAGAGAGCAGAGCGACGTTGAGGTGGGAAAACCTGCACGCTGCAGCCCCAAGGGATGGCTTCAATATTGCTGGGGGAGAGGAAATAAAAATACATTAAGCAAGAGCCTGAAGAAGGAAGAGGACAGAAAAGAGTTAAAGAAGAGCAGAGAGGCAGGAGTTAATACAAAAATAAGCAAATCAGGGAAGGGTTACACAAGAAGAGGCAAAGGGCAGGAGGATGGGGAGGAACATGCCTCATGTTTCAGGCGTCCCCTCTGGGGCTGCTCGTGCTGGTTTCAGGCATCGCCTGCAAACCCCCATCCTGTGAGTAATCCTCCCCCATGTGAATGGATTGCACTGATTTCAGTGGGACCGCTTGGACAAGAGAGGGAGGAAAAAAAAAAGAGGAAAAAAAGGAAAAAAAGCCTTCGTGATGAGTAAGATTTACAGAATCAGGCTCTTGGAGGATGGGCCGCAGAGCACAGAGCACTCTTTTGGACACCACATAAATAAATAGTGATGCTGCTGCTTCCTTCCCTCATGAGGTAATGCCTCGGCACAGCTTGTCCAAAGCTGCCGTGGTTATTTTTACAGCCGTATCTGTCTGAGGTTGTCTACTCTCTCCCCAAGCYGGGCTCCTGCGAGAGCTCTGCAGCACCAGTGTTAGCCGTGTCCCCACGGGCATGCGTGATGTGCCCAAGGTTACAGAGTAGACAAGTGGCGGAGGAGCTGGGAATCACCAGCCCTTGGTCCAGGACCTCACCAGGAGAAACCCCTGGTTGATCGCTGATAGCTCCCTCCAACACACCATGGCGTAAATCCTCTCTGGGTGTAGGGATGTGCTTTCTGCCACCGGTCCCCAACTCTTTGTTGCAGCACAGGACCCTGCGAGTCCGGGACGACTGCCTTGGGCAGCAGCACTCCGGCTCCTTGAATGCCTGACCCCATTTTGACTTTTCTATCTTCCAGAAAACTCTCCGAATCAGCAGCAACTCAACCCTCCTGGTGCGGGGAGGCAGGAGGTGGTCTAAGCAGTGTCTGCAGATGTACATTTGCAGTCCCAGTCCCGGAGGAACTGAACCAGTGCCAGCAATTAGGAGCAATTAAAGGCAATTTGCAGTTCCCTGGCCAGTGCAAACACTTGCAGCCAGCAATTATAGGCTCTTCTCCTTCCCCAGCCATGGAGTAGCTGCGCTGCTGGTGGTTAATGCTGATTTTTCTGGTACAGTTCAAATTCCTTTGGGTTGTAACCCCAAACTGAGGAAAGACTGCACTAGAGTCGCAAAGGGGGTGTGATTGGTGCAAACATGCCTTTGGCATCCTCACCGCCTTTCTGATAGGCACCTTTTGATTCAAAAAACATGTTTTCATGCCCGGACTTCCCTGGGTGCAAGTGTTTGTCTATCACCCACCGCGATGCAGAATACCAGCAGTCTGCTGAGCAGAGCAGAGACCATGGGGCACCAGAGCTGAGAAAACCTCACTGATCAGGAAAGGAGGGTGCGTGGGCCATCATTTGAGATAATAAGGGGGATAACAGCTGATTTGTCCTCTGTATCCTCATGCCTTGCTTAGAAGAATCACCCCATAGAGGAGGATGCAATGGTGAGTGAGTTGGGASAGGAGCAAATAGGAATGACGTTGGTGCAAGAAAACGGCGTGTCCTTAGACTGTTGGCTCACACAGCATCAGGGAAAATAACTGTCATGATTTAGTTCTTTCAGAAAGTCTTTAAGAAAAATCTTTGATGAGTGTCTGTGGCAGAGATGACCAGGAATTACTAGTGAAAAATGAAGTTATTTTGTGCTTAAAAATCTGGCTGTGGAAGAGAAAACAAGGAGCAGGACCATATGGTGAGGTTTTAATGGGGAATGAGGGTAGCAATGGGGGTGCCTCTGCCCACAAAAGCTGATTTTTCTTATATAATAACCATGACCTGGAAAGCAGGGAGCTAACAGCATTTCTAGGTGACTGCCTTCAGCTTGGCTAGTCCAGACGTGAGAAGACCATGTAGGTCTTCTGTGAGACCTAACCACACTGGCCGAACGGGTGAGGGGATAGCAGRCAAAAACCAGTATGCAGAAGGAGGCATAATTGGAAGGAGGGAACAGGATGGCTCATACACGCTGAAGGGTCCCAATTAACTGCAGCCACTCCAGGAAAAGATCTAGGAGTCAATGAAACATCTGGCTGATTGCAAYGGAGCTCAGAAGAGCAACAAGATAGTAGGTTGTATTATGAAAGGGGTAGAGAGTAACACTGAATATAATATCATGACACTATAGAAATCAATAGTACGTCCTCAGCTGGGAAACTGGAGTGAAAGGCACRGAGAGGCACCCATCTGAGGGCGATGGAAAAGATTAGAAATGCCTTGCCAAGAGACGATGGAGGGATGCCAAGTAATGCACAGCGCCGAGAAGGTCAGACAGGTGCTCCTCTTCACTGGTCCTTAAAATACAGGAACAAAGGGACATTCAATGCGTTTAAAAGGCAACCTTTTTCAATGATAAAAGGAAATACTTCTTTGCACTGCACGTAATTAACTTGTAGAACTCATGCTACGAGACACCATGGCAAAGGCCCAACAGGATTAGATAGGCCTATGAATGAGAACATCTGTAGTTACATTAGCTGGGATTAATATATATACGGATATAAGCACTCCAAGCCAGCTACTAACTGCCTGCAGTTAGGAAGAGATTTCCCCTGGGGGCATGCTATTGCAAAACTGTCTGTCATAGGGTTTTATATCTCTGTCTGAAGCTTCCAAGACAAGCCACTATTATATGCCTGAATCTGCTGAGGCATAGGCAACAGTGCATTTCTGTGCTTCAGCTGAGATTTGGCTGGTTTGGGACTATAAAATACCTAAAAGCAAGTCTTAGGACCATGCATGAAAGGATGCAAAATGCCCTGGAAAAGTGGTGGAACTTGCTGAGACGCCTCTGGCCCRCCGAAGGCTGACAAATAGCATGACAAAAATGCAAATATTTTTCCACCCCTGAATTTTGGTCGAAGGTATTCCCAGCTGCTAATCTTCCCCCACACACGTGTGTTGAAAGGCAAACAGAGGGATAAATCCCCAGGCTTAGCTCTCTTCAAGTGTGACCTTTTTTGAGAAGGTACCTGAAAGGACCTGCATTTTTGGAGAATTAGCATCTTCCTGTTTTCAGGGAAGCTGTTTCCTTGGGAGGTTTTCAGAATGATGAAAAATCCATTTGACTGGACAACAGAAAAAGGCTTGATTTCACGGGGTGTCCAGATTTCCTCTTGTCACACTGTATCTGCAATGATAACATACGTCACAGGGCTCCTAGATTTAAAAGCCCAAAGCATGAGTGCTTTACCTTACGCCATGCACTAAGCAGTAAAACAGCAATGCATTAAGCTGGAAAAAACCACCTTAATTTGCAATAGTCATTGATGAATGTTCCTGTATGGAGAAAGAACCTTCTTCAGGAAATCACGCTCAGTTTTAAGTATGAATTTAAGTCCCACGTAGCCAATGTGCCTTACATTGGTACACATTTATATTTAACCATGCTTTTAAATGCTTTTCCAGAATTATGGCCAAAATTGCCTCCCTTTGGTTGCTTTCCTTCTTTCCTCCAAAGACTCCAACTGGAGTAAAAAATGTGGCTACAGAAGCTTTCTGCTCAAAAAAAATGCACCAAAATCAAGCTTCTTGTGTGGAAGCTTTGATTCCGACAATATTTTAAACAGCAAAATGTCAAAACAACTCAACTTAAATTTGCCTGTTGCTTCGATAGTGCAGCCCATGTCATCTTGATGCAGTAAACATATTTTACTTAGTCTTATGTTTTCGCATTTAGAGGTATGGTTACAATATCATTACTTAAGCAAGCTTTTTTGTAGTTGTAGAGTTATTTTTTTCCTGCTCCATTGTCTTTAGTAACTCGGGTACTTTAAATCCTGGTTCCAGTGAATACATCTGCCCGGGGAATGCAAGGTGTGAGAAACTCCTGGGGTGGGTCCAGTTGTCCCCCCACAGCTGTAATCCATCTCAAAGGTGACCCCAGCCTTGAAGCTGTCCCAAAGACCTGACCTGGACAGGCTTTTTTTTAGCRGGTTTGCTTTGGCTCCTGTGTTTGGAGAAACAATTCAAAGCAAGCTGTGCTCCTTGCTTTGGAGACCTACCCTGGTTATTTGTCCGTGGGCRAGGAGAGTTATGATCTGCTATCTGTGCACCTGAGGGGTGCAGAGAGGTTTATGCTGGCTCTGGGGATGGATCCTGCAGGGATGGGCGAGACCATAGTTAATGGCAGAGCATCTCCACCATGGGTGGCGCGTCCTGCAAATCCCACAGATTTATGTCGCGGGGAAGAGAAATTGTGGTATTTAATGTGTACCCACCCAGTCTGGCCCCAGCTAGTTTGCTAACCAGAAGCGGAGGTTGAAACTTCTCTGTGTTAACACTGAATACTAATAATGGCTTTAAACATTAACTGTTAACTGCTTTGCAATGAGATCGTCAGCTTGTCTGCGATATTGTGAACGGGACTTAGTTTTCCAAAGGATCATGTTCACGCACAATGTCCCTTAGCACATTCTCTTGGAGATTTAAAGGTTTCTTGCCAGCAGAAAATGAATTCCCCCTTTTATCAAGCAAAGCCAAATAATCTCTTGGCGTTTCACAGTGTCCCTCCTCCTGTGCCGCTTCTCAGGGCTCTCCCATTTCTTCCTCCTGAACTGGCACTTGGGGAAGCTAAGAGCTTTGGCGCCCTGCAGTTTGGGCCAAATTTCACAGATTAGACCTTGTCTTTGTCTTCTCCATAACAAGTAACAGACGGGGCCCACAATGCCTCCACTGAGCAGGAGTCGCTGCTAATCCGGAGGGGGCTTTGAACCACGGTAATAAATCCACTTTTTGGGCAGGCGCGCTATGGGCAGGCATTAATGATACAGACAATAAGACAATTATGGCAGCACTTTCCAAAATGCTTGAAAATCCTCTTGTTGAAAAATTGTTAAAAATTCCCCTGTCGTCTTGGAGCTCCACCTTTTGGGTGATTGCAGCGGGGCCAGAGAAGCTGCCAGGGAGAGTGGTGGGGATGCTGAGACACCCAGGGATGAAGCACTGGGACTTCCTTCTCCCCACTTTGTTGGCAGGACTTGGGTTTTGTCATGAAGGATGTCATCCCTTTTATTTTTCCATCGAAAAATGTCAAGTCTGGTCAAAGACCCCCGGGGGCAGCTCTGGCCAGGCAGAGAGCAGCTTAGTGGGGCACAGTCCCTGGACACAGTGTCCTCGTGGCTCTAAAGCAAAATAAAGCTCTACCTGCTCTCATGGGAGACATTGCGTGAGAAAGAGTGGGTTGGAAAATACTTTTATTGAGGGAAAAAAAAAAAGGCAAACATTTTCTCCTCCTGATGCGTTTTTAGCCTGGCTCCTGAGGAAATGAGGTTCCTACAAGTGTATTCTCCCACTAATAATATTTCAATCAAATCTGGCAGTAAAGCAAAAGTCTCAGAGGTAATGAGGTTGCCACAAGCCTCACGAAATGAGGCAGTTGGGTAGATGAGATGATAGAAATCTTAGAAAAAGCTCAGCAGAGGAGGATCCCTTTGGTGTGCACAGCCCTTATCAGACACTAAAACATCCACAGCAGGGAGAGCCCCCCTAACACCCCAAGTGCCCATGAAAAATTGAGAGCTCCTGGGGCAGAAATCCAGGCCACTGATTTGTGATGCTCTGAGCAGTGTACGTTTGACTGGAAAAATAAGTCTTTGAGAAAAAAGCCTTTTCATTTTAGTATGCTTAAAATCAGAACAGGGCACGCGGGTGAGCAGAACTGAACTTTGTTTTAATGTTCAGGACCTGAGAGCCTGGAGGACTTTTCACTCTTGAGAACAGATCTGAAGCAGGAAATTTTCTCAACAGTTTGAAAATATTTATGGGGAAGACAATTTATTCCTTTTCTTTCCTCTGTCTCAGAGATACGCAAAGGTCTGGCTATGCAAATGAATTTAGCAACTTTTGTTCTTAGTCTGAGACTTGTGCTGGAGAACTGGGTTTTAGTCTGTTTTTTTTTTTTTTTTAATAGGGTGAGACTTCTGAAAAACACAGTCCAAACCTGCCCTTCAGGATTGCTTATGGATGTATTTCTGCTGAAAAACCAAACCCAAACAGTTTTGAAGGTGGTCGGCTCCAAATTTAGCCAGTAAACCTCCTCTCAGGCACCATCATTGCAAGGATGGGATTTTTCAGAAATGCAAAGCTTCTGTCAGGGAATCAACACTGTCTAAATTTTCCTAATAAGCTAGATCATCCAAACGTCTAACATGGATCTGGGACTCAGCCGCGAGCTATATCTCCCATCTGACAGTGCTGGGGGAAAGGTTTCTAGGCTGCAATGGAGAGCTCAAGGTCCTTCAGAGGGTCTCTGGCTGAGACTCCTCCATTGCACGTCTTCGCTCCCTGGAGTCAACAGAGCATCTCGCCCTGACCTCTGCAAGCCCCACACAGTGCTGGCAGTTTCTGCCACGGCTTTTACCCTTTCTGGGGGCTCTTTGTGTGCTTTTTCAGCTCATCCTTTCATGGGGCTGTTCCTCCCTCCCGTGCTAAAAGTGATGAAGGTCTCCCATTGCAGCGGAGGTGCATCTCTAAACCAGCTCACCTGGTGGTGTCCTTCTCCCGGGAGACGGTGCTTGGGGTCCTGGTTTTACTCATTTGGGTGAAAGAAGCAACTGGTGGGTGCTTTTGTGGGAGAGCGTCCGTGGGAGTGTGGTACGTGAGACATCTCCAGGGTCCTGGGCGCATCTCCCGTGGGAGCGGGTGCTCTCAACTGGGCTGGGGACGCCGAGCGGACACATCAGAGCTGCGCTCTGGGGTTTGTGCTGCAGGTCAGGCCCCTGCCTGGCGAGATGCTGTCTTGTTTACATCCAGATGTCTTCCCAGCCCGGTTGAAGATATGTCAAAAGCCCCTTCCACACCTCCCCTTCCCTAAACCAGGTCTGTTTTAAATTTGCCTTTAAATTCAAGTTAGTCTCTACCAATTCAGCAAAGTCCAAAAGACACTCCTAGAAGAGAGGGGAGCTTTGCTGAAAAGGGCTCTAGAAGTGCCGATGTGGCTTTTTGGAGGAGAACGGAGGGCCCAGGCTGAGAAGCAGTGCACAGCGTCTGCCCAGCCCGGTGGGAGAGTCCAGGCTTGCAGGGGAGTCGAATTGTGCAGCAAAATGTGCCTGGGTGGGAGCAATATGTGAAATTATTGACTTCCCTGGAGCTTGAAGGCAGCTGCAGCTTGAGGAAATTTTTGGCATGGGGGTGATTTTGCTCTGATCTTATCACCAGGCACAAACAAACCTCTCTCTCTTTCTTCTTTATTCCTCTCTTTTTTTTTAATTTTCTTTTTTTTTTTTTTTTTTTTTTTTTTTTTTTGGTTAGTGACCTTCTAATCCAATGTCTGGAGACTCTAGCAGACTGGAGACCCCCGGCATGTGCACTTCATCTGGGATGTGGATGGCAGAACCTCCTTGCCCACGGCGATGCCCCTTGGTGCTCTGCCGGCCCCCGGGGTCTCCTACCAGTCCCCTGTGCTTGCTCCAATTATCCAGGTTTCAATCCCAGACTGCCTAAAATATATTCCACTGAAAGCAAATATCTGTTTAAATGCTGCTGTATGCTGGGAGGTGGCCCTGATCATAAGTCAGAGAGAGGAGAAAGTCACTGATGAATTTCTGGGAAGACCAGACAGCGGGATTTTACCCTCRTCCTATTTAATTTTCACCAAAACGGAGAACTAACACCAATACTGGAGCACTATCAGGGGGAGATATGCAGAGGAGCAAGAAGTAGAACCGCTTCAGATCATCAGTGGCTACAAACATGAAACTGGAACATGATATTTGTGGTCCCTAAATGTGTGCCCCAGTCCATGGCACCATCCCTGTGCATGGCATGGAGGTGGTGGAGCCGCCCTGGGCTGGGGGAAAGGGCTGTACATGGCTCCGACACTTGGTTTGTTCCTCGCTGATGGCTCACATAGATCAGACTTAATTAGAAAGTCCTTGGAACTGGAAGGCACACGTGGAAGGGAGAGCAAGATGAAGGCTGGCACATGGAGCCCCATCTGGCTTGAAACAATTAGAAAGTGTCTCAGTCTCTGGGTTTGCCACAGGAATATTCCACTGCTCAACACAGCAAACTCTTCCCGCTCCGGCTCGCACAGAAACGGCTGCTTAATTTGACATAGCTGCTCAGACGTCATTAAAATTGTGTATGTTTGAAAGCTGGCATGGCCAGGTAGACGTGTTGCGTTGAGCTCAAGTCTTCATTAAAAAAAAAATCACTCCTTTTCCATGCTTTCACACTACAAACTCAAAAGAGTTTAAGAGTTTCTGTAATAATCATGTCCCTTCTTTGCTTTGGGACCCTTCCAGCCCAAGTGGGTGAATGGTGCAGCTCTGCCCTGGGCCGTGGAGGTGCCATGGAGGTGGTGGCACTTGGTGGCAGTGGCACTCAAGCCTCCTGTGCTGCCCTGGGACACTTCCACACAGCGACCCGTGTGCATGGGACAGCTTAAAGCTGCATTTCTATATACTTTCTCTGACTGGTTTGTGTGTGCCTGGGGGTTGCTGATGACAAGTTTTAGATGTGGAAACCATAAATCAGTGCTCAGCACTTAGAATAATATCGATATAAAGAATTATGGGGCCTTGGGGAAGGGGGTGACTGAGGCATAGCCACTAACAAATGCAGTATAGAAATATAGCTAGAAAATTGTTCTTGCAGCAGTGGAAGAGCATGCTCTATGGAGAAAATAAAGTCTGTGTTTGGCAGATCAATGCCTTGAAAGTCTGGACTTTATCCAGCGATGTGATTTCTCAGAGGTGACCAAGCCTTGATACAAGAACTCGATCCAAGCCCTGCCAGCACTACAAGTTGGCTCATCTCTCATCTAAACGGTAGCTCCAGCTGGTCTTCAAAGAGGAAGAAAAGGAGAAAAGGAAGGGAAAGAAGCTTGGTAATTAAAGACAACTCCCTGGGGGGAATTCATAGAAAGTATTGCCTTGGACTTTGCCTTGTGAAATCACAAATGAGCTGGACTGGAGGTGGGCATCAATGTGAGGTTGCTCTGGGGAGAGGAGCATCTCTCTTAGGATGCACTTCACCTCCTTCTAAGGTGGACACCAAGGGTAGATCTCCTGCACYGATGCCCAGCAGTGACAGAGTCCCTGCAGTGAAGGGAGGGAGCCTGTGGGACCCACCCAGCTGGGATACTCGCTATGGACAAGGAACGGCTGGGGACAGGAGCCCTGCCAGGAGCCACCACTGGTGGCCATGCTGCCCCAGGGAGCCCTGGTTTAGGGGTTTCAGCCAGGCCATCCCTATGCCTTTGGGATGTGTTAGCTGTGAGCTTGCCTAACCCCACTTAGCTGTGGATTGGGGACCGTGGCGGCAAGGGACACCTCYGAGGCTGGAGGGATGCTGACCACAACTGAAACCTGCAGGGATGCACCATGGACAGGCTGATCTTCCTGACCTACACTGGGACATGGCCCATGGGACACCGAGGGTGGGACACAAGTACACATCAGCCTCTGCCGTCTAATGTGGGTTTTACCCCGGCTGCCTCCTGCACCCCAACTTCTCAGTGGGGGTCCAGGCAGCAGGAATAGGCTTCATCTCCCCTAGCTTCAGCCTTGTGGAAATGAGCTCTCTGCTTTAAGCTGGTCACGCAGCTCCCTCTATAGTCAGTGGAGAGAGACGGGGGACTCGTCCCACTGTCCCTGTCACCAGGGGCTCTGCTCTCCTCTCCAGGCAGCACAAGGAGCCAAAGGGGTTCAGCTGCGTTAGTCCCCCACAACTAAATGCCTGCAGCTGGATGGGAAGAAAACCTGCATCTACACCCATTAAATCAAGGACCGGAGGCTGAGCCCACAGGAATGGCACTCACCCTCTTTCTGCTTGAACCCAAACTGTCTCCAAAAAGCAAATGTCAAAGTCTTCAGCCTTTGTGGGTCTAAGCCAGGATGGGCAGGTAGGCTGGGAGAGGGTTTTTTTTGCACAAGCCATTAAATAATCCTCCAACGCAGACGGAAAAGTCTGCCAGGCTCGGCACAGGCGAGGGGCTGCAACAGCACAGGGGAGGCAGGCAATCCCATTTTTTACCAAAACACCGATCCCTAATGAATGTGACCTCTCCAGGTGCCAAATCCTGCCCCTCCACAAGGGGTTTACACTGGCAGCCTCAGCACCAGTGCATTCATAACGTGTATCATTTGTCATCTTTTCATCAAAAAGTGTGTAAATCCTTTCCCCGAAGTGCAGAGCTGTTTTACAGCCAGGCTATAAAATCCTGCAGAGTCTCTGTTCCAATAGAATTACATTAGTGCCAATAATCTGGCAAATATCAGGAGTGAATTTAATCAAAAGAACTAACACCAGGGCCCTGATTTACGGCAGTCCATGATGGAACAGAGTGGACAGAGGTTTGCAGGACCCAGATGTGGAATTTCACTTGCAACATCATTTGGAGCAGAGGGAAAGCAGAAGGAACGAGAAGCAGGGCTTCAGCATTTTGGGAGCTCTTCATGCTCTCACAAAAATCAGTGAGAAAGGAGGAACAATTCGCCCTTGTTCTGACTTTTAGAAGATGAACATGTAAAATTTCTTATGTCTGGGTTTTTTTTTGTTTCTCGGGACAGCCCACACACCTACGGGGTGTGCACAGGACCCAAGGTTTTGATGTATCTGCCAGAGCAAAAGGCATCCTACTCCAGCACCCGCTGGGATGAGCCCATCCATCCCCCACGGCGAAGGACCGCCACTACCATCGGACTCCTCCAGCCCCAGAGTCCCCGTCCAGGGCCACGCAGAGATCAGTTGTGCGGTCTGACCTCAAAACTCCAGGGGAGCCCGAGCCCTTGCTTGAGTAACTGGTGTCCCTGGGTTTGCCTGGCCACCCACCCACAGCAGTCCCAGCCCTCCTTCAGCTCCCAGCTCCAGCCTGGCAGGCTCTGGCACGCACCCAACATTGCCACTTCATGCAATATCCCTGCTCCATCTGTCATCAATTCCTTTGCATGTGGTTTGCAGACCTCATGCCATGCTCTGCCTGTTGCGTGGTTCT
Source organism: Phoebastria nigripes (assembly GCA_035582835.1). Taxonomy (NCBI): domain Eukaryota; kingdom Metazoa; phylum Chordata; class Aves; order Procellariiformes; family Diomedeidae; genus Phoebastria; species Phoebastria nigripes. The sequence continues at coordinate 847,630 of JAYKAV010002799.1, forward strand.
GTGACAGGGCATCTCTGATCACTGACAACATTTTTGCTTTTATCGTTTTTGCGAGAAAATAACTGGAAGCAAATGCACAGGCAAGGAACATGGCATGGCTGCATCACTTTTAACCATCAGGGTAAAAGTCATCCTTAAAGCCTGACTTCTTATGCCTTCACCTGTGCTGCTAAGACAAATTCAGATCATTAAAAAAATCTTTTAATTAAAAATTATTATAGGTTTGGCTATTAGAAAACCAACCAGCCCTCCACCTGGGCAGGAGGGCACTGCCCAGCTCCACTTTCTGCTCACCTTTTGCTGCCTGAACCTCACACCATGCCCTGCAACACATGCAAAAGTTTGTGGCATTTTCTTTTTCTCCAAGTTAAAAAAAAGTAGACATTGTGCAAACATTTCTCCAATGTGATATTTTTGCATAAATACCAAAACCAACCATTTAAAATAATGCAACTCATGCCTCTGTAATTTTCTGACGTTAGATGCAGTATGAATTGAGGTACAAAACCTAGTGCATAGGATGGAGTGAGAGATGAGAAACACAAGTGAGAGGAAAGGCAGTTTAGCTGGATGTGTCTGTTTGTTAGGCTGAATTAATGAAGTTGAATTAATACAAAAATCTCTTCAGCAGCTCTTTCATGGAACATTTGCTGTGAGTTCATCCGAGCTCACACACGCTTGCCAGGGTGGTTAAGTGTGTTGCATGCTTCCTTGGCAGCTCTCTATCGGCTCACAAGGCACCGGTGCTCTATTATATGCATTTGTTTAAATGTGTTACTTGCGGGACATGAATGGAGCAATGTGATGGTTGAAAGAATCAAGTCTTATGGAGAAAACACAATCTGCTGGGTGAGATGAGACGTCAGGCAGTTGTGAGGGAGATGGCAGATGCTACAGGATGGTTAATTCCTTAATTCTAAACACATTCGGTCGGGATGAGACTCTGGGAGAGCTTTGCCCATCGGCAGATGGCTTGGTGAGATGATAAATTAATATTGTTATCAATGGAGAAATGGTTGAAGTTGTTAGATGGTAGGGTTTGTTTTTTAAAAATGCCTGTTTTCAACAATTGTTTCAGAACAGTCCCTGAATCAGGGAAGAAAAATAGAAGGAACATAAAATCCCCTGTGTCATAAACAGAGCTCAGGAAAATGAGTTTTCAAAGGAATGCCTTTGCTGTAGGAAACTTCATTTCACCCGCTTTTGTATAGGACGATGGATTACGCCAACAATAAACCATTCCAACTACTGTGAAATTGTGCTAATAGCCTGCAAGTCGGGGAGCTGTTCATGCACCAGCATATTTATTACATACCTTTGTATCTGTTAGCTCCAATAGCCACATTTTTGTTATAAACCATGGGGGGTTGGAGAAGTATTTAAATTTGGCGATCTCAAATTTCAAGAGCAGGAGCGGTTCGAGAAAGCAGGGGGATGAGAAAAGGACAATTGCGAAGAGCATTTACTAAAGCGAATGACCCAGAACTGGGAAATTCAGCCTTAAAACATTGTGGAGTGCCTCGCGAAGGCCAGCACGCATCTTCCTGGGTGCTCGCTTGGGGAAACTGAGGCACAGCATGGCTCTGAGGTTTCCCACCTGCAGGTACCACCCGCCACCCAGCTGTGCTTTTTGGGTAAAAGACCACTGTGCTATCAGCCATGGAGAGGTTAGCAGGAGTGAGGGGACAGCAAGGATAAATGGGCAGGAGAGGGGGAGCAGGCTGCCTGGCTGGGGAGGAGAGCTGGGAAAAACAGGAGCAAGGAAGGTCCTGGGAAATGCCAGGGTCAATGAGACAGAGCGGGTTAAGCGTGGACATCACTGCCAACACAGGGCAGGGACTGCCTTTTCCCGGGATGGAAAAGCTGGGGATGGACAGGGGATGTGATCTGCCCTACCCTCCAGCCGAGCATCCCCTCCCTACTCCATGCTCCCTGTGCTGATCCCAGAGGACTGGATTCCCTATGGATGCACAGTGACCCCATGGATGGGAAAGAGCACACCTCTCCCCCAAATCCCACCCATCCCCAGGAGCCCCCATGCTGGGGAGGCAGCTGGGATAAACCAGAGCCCTGGGAAGGAGTTAACTGTGCTTGGGGAGGGGTGGGAATTGCCCCCACCGCCCCGGCACCCCAAAACCCTTTCTGGGGAGCAGGAAGGTAAATGAGAACCAGGCTCCGGACATCAGCAAATGCCTCTGCAAGCACGCCGCTGCCCGGGGGTGATGGATGCCCGCCTGCATCGCTGCCTGGCCCCGCTCGAGGAGAGCCTACGCCTTCACAATTTCCCTTTGTTTGTCTCAACCTAGTGCGCTGTTGCTTCGGCTGCGACCCGGCCGTGAAAGCAGAAATATGAACTTTATTACGACACATATCCGCTTGGGACTGGGGGGCAAGGCGCGGCCGTGCGCGGCAGGCAGCTCGCTGCCGGAGCGGGGGTCCGGCCAGGATGCKGGGTGTTGGGGCTGGAGTGGAAGTGGCTCAGCCCCACTGCACCCCTGCCTTCTGGCTCCTCAGACCCCGAAACGGCAGCTTCTTTCCCCGCCAGAGCCATGGGCTGGGTTCACATCCCACCAGCCTGCGCTTCGGCTGAAGCTGCAGCTTGTTAGCAGCCTCAGCGCAGGGCGGGTCGAAAATGTCTCGTTGAAATAGTTTTTACAAGGTGAAAAAAGGGGGAGTAGGGCCGTCTAAAGAAGCGATTTCTTTTTCTGCTTTGGCAAAGAGTGTCTGTTTTCAGTGGAAAAAAAAAAAAAACATGAAGAAGCGTTTTCATTAAAAAATTGAAAACGCTGAAGACCCAAAGCTTTCCAGCCAAAAATACCCAGCTCGGGCCAAAAAGCTTTCCGTTTCTTGTTGAAACGAGTCTTTAGAGAGAAAAGAGCTGAAGCTTTCTGCGGGAAATCCCAGCATCTTCTAATCTGGTTTTTGAATGTTTGTTTGATTCCTTTAGCTGTGTCTCAGGTTCAGGATTTTCCAGCAGACAGCTGAGAGTTAAAAAAGTTCAATTGCAGGATTTGTTCTTATTGCTACTCCCACCCCAGCTGAAGCTCCACTCGCCTTCACGTCCACCGCAGGAAAAGAGGAAACTTCAAAAAACTTTGTTTGCTGAGCTTAAAATAAAATTGTTTCCCATTTTACTGTTCTCGCCTCGTTCCGAGGAGTGAAATGTTTTGTGCGTGGGTTAAGCGCTGCCTGTGCCCCCAGCAGCATTCGGGGTGAGGGTGGAGGCTGGGAGCAGGAGACGGGCATTTGGAGGAGGCTGATTTACAGACGCTACATCTAACCGCGTAGCTGGGATTTTGTGCAACTCTGCCCTTACATATGTGATGACCAAGTTAGCTGTGGCTATTGGAGCAGATGAAGCACGATTTGTAAGTGACAAAACCTGAAATAATTTAAAGTCATCCTCAGCAGTGAGGACTTTTTGTGTTTTGGTGGCCTTGTCCTCACCAGGAGGCTGGGGAGACCAGGGAGAGGTGATGGCAGGGAACGTGGGGGCAAGAAAAGTCATTTCAAGGGTTTGGTTTGGGAGAGGGAGGAGCAGGAAGAATTTGGCGAGAGCAAGAGCTGTGGAAGCAGGAACGGCAGGAAGGGGTCAGAGAAGAAGGAGCCCTGCGGTCCCAGCTGTCCCACCCCCAACCCGGTACCTTTGCAGGCCTTGCGGTGGGAGATGGGCTTGCTGAGGTCCCGGTAGAAGCCCTCCTTGCAGTAGTGGCAGTGCCGTCCCGCAGTATTGTGCCGGCAGTTCAGGCAGACGCCGCCGCTCTTGCGCCCTGACAGCTTGTAGAGCTCCATGTTGAAGCGGCACCGCCGGGCGTGGAGGTTGCAGTTGCAGGCTGCGAGAGGCAAAGAGCAGAGACCGTCAGCATCTGTGCCCGGCCACGGAGGTGCCAACCCCGGGGGAGCCCGTGTGCGTGGGGCTGGGCACCCTCGAGGTCCTGCCCGGGGTGCCCTGCTGCAGCGGGGGTGTCACAGGGTGGGATGCTCTGGTAGCACCTCTGGCTATGGGAAGCCAACTGCTAACCCGCATCCCTCCTTGACCACCAGTGTTATGTGGCGAGTCCAGCTTTTTGGAGGGTCACCGAGACCTCGTTTCACCGTCATGACTTGCAGCAAATATGCCTTTTGCCTCTTCCCACTCTTAATGTGAATTAAAAACTGGGTGCAGGCAGGGCTGTGAGGGCAGGGAGCCCATCTGAGGTTAGGAAATGGCAATGCACAACCCCCCGGCTGCTCCTCCAGCTTCGTCACAAGCACTTTGCCCCATGCAAGCACTGCTCGTCTCGCTTCTCATCTGCTCTTGCACTGTGGTGCTTCATATCGTGCTACTGCTCGGTACAAAGCCCCCCCCAAACTGCTGCGAAACCCCTGCTTCCCAACACCCTGGGAGCCYCCTCTGTCTGCCCCCGGCGGAAAGGGGGTTTCCAACACCACCTGCCCGACCTTCCCAGTATTCCCACTCTCACCAGTCCCGACACATGTGTGTTTGAGTTCCAAATACCATTTCAGGACCTTCCTTGCTAGCTTCTTGCCTGGCTTTCCTTCCCGTGCTTGGTACCCGTAGCACAAGGCTCTGTTACGCTTCTGTAGCCCTGAACATGCCGATAAAAACCTCACCTCTGCCTCTGCATCTCTCATCCCACCGCTGGAACAGTTAGTCAAATACCAAAAAGTCTCCCTCTGCTTTGATTGCATGTGCTGTGACTGAACCTGCCGGGAGATGTCCAATTTCTCCACCATATGCAGCCTAATGTCAACACAGGGACTATTTTAACAGGGGGCCTTTGCAAAGGACAACTTAAGGACTTCAAAAGCTCGACCCCTTGCCTGCCTCTCCCCAGAGCTGTCACGGGAACATCAAGAGGCAGTTGCTGGGTCTCTGTGCTTTGCTGAGAATTTTATAGCTTGTTTTCTTTTCCCTTTGCTTTTATTTGCTCTTCACCCCCGAACAATGCATCTGTGCAATGCCAACCCACAGCTGGGCCTCTCAGCTCGGCACGAAGGTGTCACGGCTCTGGGCTTGTCACCTTCCTTTAGAGCAAAGACATCTTAATCCCTCATTCCTTCCTGTTTACCTTATGGTGCTTGCCCAAGACAAAGACATGCTATATTTGCTTAATTATCAAATTTCAGTCCAGAAAATTACAGTGCAGTTCCGGATTATTTATCAGGAACAATCCCCAGCTAACTCACGACGTGAAAGCAAAGGGGAGAGCAAAATCCTCTGGACACGTCCGACCAGCGGGATGGAGACTGTTCTCTCCGTGCTTTGCAACTTGAATTCCTCTGGCTGACATGATGAGGCCCAACCTCACGTCCCCACCAAACGCTGGCAGAGCAGGAGAAGCAGCCACCAACGTGCTAATGGTGAGAAGAGTGGCCCAAGAACTGTTTGCCAGCCGTGAGAAAGTGAGATTCCTGACGCTGAGTGGGGCCACTACTTTGAACTGCGGTTTGCCTCTCCTTAGATGAGCCCACCRGCCTGCGGGTGCATTTGTCATCTCCCAAAACAGGAGACGACCATCAAGGAGACCGGAGACACAACTCCTGCATGCAGAGGGAATTGCTGCTTTTTAGATCTGGCGGTCCCACAGACACATTTGCTGATGCTGCAAGTGCACTTAAACAGCCTGTTTGCATCTAAAAGAAGCGTGGGAGCACGCACCGGACGTTTTCTGCATCCTCCCTTGTAGGTTTTTCCCCTTCCATCTTAATCTCAGGAAGAGCACTTTGTGCTTTGCTAGGAGCGCCCCGGCAGCCGCTCAGCTATGGTATTCTCCTTTTCTCACGGTGTGCTGAGCAGCCCCTGCCAGCACGATGACTCCGCCGCAGTCAGCGCGGGGATTAGAGGGGATTCTTGCCCTTGCTAAGCTTTCGGGAAGGAGGTGGCGTTTTTAAAGTCCCAATCCTTGTTTTACCGAGAGGCGACTGAGATGCTGAGATTAAACCCTTTTCCCGGGCGTGCAGGAGGCACAGGGCTGAGGGCTCGTTCCTCTGCTCAGGGCAGAGCCTTCCCCCAGGCATGGACCGGCTGAGAGGTGCACCAGGGCTGCAACATGAAGGATGTCCTTTGGCTATAGCTAACCACCAAGGCAACACCTGTATCAACGGCACGGCCTCAGGACTCAGCTCAAGCAGAGGAAAAAAAGATTTAAGTCCCTCAGTCTGAGGGTCTGTCATCCCTGCTGTAGCCTGTGACCATGCAGGCACATCTCCATCCTTTAAAGCCTTGAGACTCACTAGCAGCTCTGCCTTTGGTGCTACAAACCACGGGATTTAGTCCCTGTTGACCAACATGAGGAGACATTTCTCCAGGGGGTGGCATGGCCTCACAGAAGACCTAGTTCTTCCTTGATAATGGCAGAAATGTGTGTTTTCGAAAGAGCACGAAAGCTCACCTCCTCCTAAAACTTATATTTTAAGAGAGCTGGACTTGGTACTTGAGTATTTTGCAAGATTGCATTGGCAAATCCCTTTTTAAAATTCAAAGCTGAGCCCACCCGAAGAGTGAGTGAAAATCATAGCATTTCTTTGGGTTGCTTGATAAGCAGAAATGTTTTTGCAAAGCCAGGAAAGCAGAACTCCTGGGATTTTCTCAAGATCTTTGCAAATATTTCAGCTGGTCCCACCAGGGCAGAGCTGCGCGGGAATGTAGAGGAATAAGTGGAGTGTGCAGAGCTGCTCACAGCCCTGCTCCTGGGATCAATTTTACATTGGTCTTCCAGGGATGGGAAAATCTAGTGTCTGGAGAAGGGAAGAAGCTGAACCTCACAAGAAGCTGCAAGGAGCTCCCCAAAACAGCTGTCCCTGTCCTCAGCCAGAGCAAACGACCTAAAGATTGTGTATGCCTCAGGGTATAAACCCTCCCAGGAGGGAGTGAATGAGCTGGGAGAAGGTGTGGGCTGGTCAAGCCCTTCTCCATGCCCAGCATCCCTGCCCTTGGCCTCCCTGCGAGCTCCCCTCAAGCACTGCAAGCAGCCAGGGAGCGACGGCCACCCCTCCACYGTGACTTCTCAGATTTTTTTGGCTCCATCAGCTTAGCCTTGGCTCTGTCTCCTCCTTCCACCTGCACTCCCAGGGCACCGAGGACATCCGCTGGGCACTGATTGCCTCCTAACCCCGTGCACACGGATGCTTTTCCATCATCCACCCCCTCCCCAACCACCTGTTTGTGCAAACAGAAGGGGCCAAACTGACCCAAGGAGAGTGGTTTTAATTGAAATTACTGTCACCTGTGCTCACCCTGAGTGCCTGGGTCCTGAGTGGCCGGTGCTGTGCACCACTGGCCACCATCCAGGGCTAGCTGGCAGCTCCATCTGTAGCCTGATATGTTTGCAGATGCCCAATGGGAGAGGCTTGGTCTGACTGAAGGAAAATAGCCATCCTATTTTTTCCTGACAATAGCACATAGGGATGGAATAATTAGGGCAGTGGAGTAAATGACCCATCTAGGCGTCAGAAAGTCCTTGCTGGGGATGAGGCTGGGACACGTCATGATGGGATCCATCACGCTGGTGCTACAGCCTCGGAGAAAACCGGCGGTGGGGCCCTGGAGATGCTGAGTGTGGGCAATGCCTGGGCACACCACTATCGCTGGGAGCCAGCCGTTAGGACTGACAGGGACCCAGCAGCAGGTCATGATGCTTTTGGATCCCAGGTCCAAATCTGTGCACGGTCCCTGGGTGCTGCGGGCAGGGCGTGTGGATTGCTGGCCACATTTTCCCTGGATGGAGGCACTCAGGAAAMGCGGCTCCCGCCCATCCTCTCCCTCGACCCAACGGTTAATCCCCTGCTGTGCTGAAGCATTTTGCCTCGTTCGTAACATGAATTGGCCTGGCTTTAATTTCCAGCCAGTGTTTCTCGGTTTGAATTTCCCTGCCACAGTAAGTGGCTCTTTAGCAACCCATCTTTTCTTTCTATGAATGCCTCCGCCAGCTGTAATAAAAATTACCTCCCAATATTGGCATCACCTACACTCCCCATGCTTTGCTTTTCACCCGGTGGAGAAGACACCCCTGCATGGGCTGTAGACCCAGTGCAGACCCAGCTATGGGCAAAACATGTGCCAGGTGCTGAGACCTCTCTGATGAAAGGTTTTGGCTCCAGTTGCTCGACTAAGCTCAGCACTGCTGTCTCCTGCTCCTTTCTTTTTCTTATTTTGCCAAAGACCTCATAAGCCTTTTGTTCACTGACTTTATTGTGCACAGATGTACAGAGCTTCATCAAACAGTCTTTACCTGGGCCGCCAGGCTCCGATATGAATAACCAGATATCACTTAAATGCAGATGTTTAGAAACCTGGAGAAGGTCGGAGCGGAAAAAAGGAAAGCTGTGGTTCGGAGCCGGGTGAAGAAACTACAGCAGAAGCACCTCCGCATTAAAAACAGTGACTTGGTCAAATGAATCCGTCGAAGAAGGTCAAGGCGGGCAGGATTTTCCATTTGGGAGAACGAAAGGAGATATGTGAATGGGAGGCTCAGGCTGGAGCTGTGCAGTGGGAGCTGTGGTTGTGGTCTTTTGTGCTGCCGCCGTGTCCCCCGGGCCCCGCGTCCCAGCGCCCTGCATCTCCCAGGACGCATTCCTCTCCGCGGTTTTCATTCAGCAATGACAATGCTGCCCTTTCAAAAGACCCCACCCTTCCAAAACTTATATTTTGGCAATTTTCAAAATGCAAATTGCTTTTTAAACAAACGAAAACCCCAAAACATTTTGTTTTAATTTTTGCAAACAATAATTCGCGGGGGGGGGGGGAAGGGAAAGGGGAGGGTAGAAGAAGCCAGGGGCTGAAAGTAATCTCTAAATTTGACTTGAATTTATGAATAGTCTCATTCTCCTTAAAATTGTCCTTTTCCCAGATAAGTTTTTTTTGCCAGAAAATTGCTAGCTCAGCCTGAGCCATTATTTCTCTTCTGCAGGAGCAAGCCTTGCGTGCATCGTCCCGGCCGCTGAGAGGGGCACCCTGCCCATGCCCATCTGGGGACGGGCTTTGCTCCCAGGGTACCCCTGGAGATATCTTCAGGGATATTATTTTTGAAGGCCATATTGGTCAAGGAAGCAGCCACTCTTAAATCAAAGAGAGGGACAACGGAGATGGAGCAGCCAGAGCCAGTGGAGACCTGTCTGCTTGCTGGACTGGGAGGTAAAGACAAAGCCCCTATGGAGACAGCGGGAGGGTGTCCCTGGTCACCTACGGCATCATGTCCCTTCAAGCCTGCTGCCGGCTGGTTTGAGGTTTTGGAGCAGCTGGGCATGAACCTGGAGCTGCTGGACGAGCTCCCGCACGGCTGCATGCCGCCGGACCCCTCTGGTCCACCACAGGCTGCAGTGCGTTGGGCTGCTGGGGCTGTGCTGGTGAGTGATCCCGGGTGGTGTGGCCCTGCAGGGATGTCCCCTGGGGGGCATGGATGCTGCCCAAGCTGGGGAGGGGGTTTCTGTCCATGCTTGCTGCAGCAAAATGGCAAAGCATGGATGAACACCGGCCATGGMGGCAGTGAAGTCCTGCACAGTACAGCCACTGCACGCGGCCCCGGGAGCTTGGAACCGTCAGGAGTGAGCGGCCAGATCCAGCTCTGCTTGCAGGGCAGGCGGCCCCGCGCCCTCCCGTGTGGCTCGGTGCCACCCACCACAGACCCAGTTGGCCGACACTAAACAAAAATGTTTGCTCGGGAAAATTCATTTGCGTGCGCTGTTAAGTCTGAGTAAGGAGRAGGATCGGAAATTGGTTTGGTTTGCTTGAGCTAATCCACCAAAGGGGAAATCCATCAGGGTGTTGTGGCTGTGAGGGGGAGACACAGGGTCTGCGCCAGGCCCCAGGTTTTCCTGACAGTTGGAGCAAAAAGACAGAGGAAAGTGTGTTGATGCACCACAAAATATGCAGCTATGGCTGGCATCGCCCATGAAATGAGCCACAAACCTGGCTTGCAGCAAAAGCAAGCGTGCACTGGTGGTGGGGGAAGGAAAGTCCCATCCTTGCTGATGCATCCCAGAGACCCCCCCGCTGCTGGGGCTGAAGGCTTTTTGGGCAGCCCCTCGCACTCTGACCTGCTCCCCACAAGGCCAAATGCCTCTCACCCGTCTTCTCCACCCACGAGAAACACCCCTGAGATCAAGGAAAGGCCAAACTGCAAAGGTAGGTGAAGCAAGAGAGAGGGGTCCTGGGGAGAAACACGCTGAGAAAAATCTTCCCAGTGACACAAAAAGGGGTTGGGGAACAGAAGACTTTTCCATGCATGAAAAACCCAAGGAATGGCAGTTCTGCGGAAAAGCTCTAGACAAGATGGCATCAGAGTGACCCAGGACCTCCCTGGGGATGCTGCACATCCCAAGTGCCCTTCCCTTCTCACTTTGCCCAGTTCCCAAACCCCTACGTGCCCCAGGGACCTGGAGGCCCTGGAGATGACCCCCTGTTGGTTCTGCAAAGTATAACAACGCTCTGCAATACTGAAGCCCACGTTGGTAACAGCAATGTTTACACCTGCCTGAGATTTCCAATGGTAAGACCCTCGTTTTCTTTTACATAAAAAAATGCCAAACTCACTGTTTGGGCTGAAATGTTTGAGACCGGGTGTCTGACTCAGGCTGAATATTTCTGGAAAAGTTCCTGCTAAAATGATTCAGCTGCTAATGAGAAACAAGGCTAGTGAAAAATACAGTGTTGTGCCAATGTTAACAAATTTGGGGATTTCTTTCCTTAAAGAAAAATCTATTGCCCTTATATTTGAAGCCAAGGCTTAAAAAGAAAAACATTGCTCCCTGGTAGGGATGTGTCTTTTGCCGTCTCTAAGAAGAACTGCTCAAGCTTGGCTGAGTTTCTAAGTCACTGAAAAATGGGGGATGTGTTTGGTCAAAGCTGATGGAGTTTTACAGCTAAATTCCCTGAAAATCTTATTTTCACTGGCCAAACCAAGCTCAAAACCAAGCCTGTAGAGACAGAGCAGTAGATGCTTGTCCTGCCGGTGGAGTCTCGGGTGCTGAGCACGGCAGTGCCAACCCGCAGTGCTCCCTCCTACCTTTGGTACTAGATTCACCTCCGTACATCAGACCTCCCCAACAGCAATGGTCATTGGCAGGCCCATCAGCAGGAAGGGTGAACTTTCAGCAGATGCTAGGGATTGGGTAGGAGAAGCAAATGCTAAACAGCAGAGCTTGACAGATTCAACCCATGAATGTGTTTTGGGGATTGCCCTCACCCCAGCAGACAGTAGGGGTAAACCAGGCACGTCCATGGTAAACCAGTTGTCCATCAGCACCCATAGCCAGCTGAAATACTGGCTGTCAAAACTGGGCAGCAGACAGCTTGGCAAAGCCAACAACCAGTGTGTGGTCTCTGGCATGTGGTTTTGAGAACAGATACAGGGAGAAAGTCCAGAGCTGCTCATAGATCAAACCCAAAAGAGGAAAGAACAAGTCCTATCAGATCAGCTACTGAGGGTTACTTTGTCAACACTCACAGTTATCAACTTTTCTCCAGTGCTGTGAGACCAAAGATCTTCCCAACAGCACAAGATCCCTTCGGAGAGCACCCAGCAGCTGCTGCAAACCAGGCACGGTGGCTGCCTGTCCGTCTCTCCAGCCCCTCATGCCATGGGAGCTGGTTCCAACAGCGACAGACACTACTTGCAACTTAACCTGTGACGTGAACCTGTCTGACTGTGGTCTGATATATGTTTTTATTAATTTCAGTGAGGGAGATWTTTTCATAACTGCTTCCACATTTATTAGTTCCAGACTGGACTGGAGCACTGAAATCTCACTAGGTATTTCCTGGCTGTCCACATGGTATTTCTGGCCCCTCAGGAAGCATCAGAGGAGCAAGAGCAAGACTTATTCCTGGGAGATTTACAGCTATGAGATGTTCAGATTATGAGCCAGATTTTAACAACCTCTGAGCAGTGGAGATCTCCCCACTGCTAGCCGGCACACGTGGCAAACAGCTGCTCACAGCCAGCCCGGTCCCACTGATTTGTGTATTCCTGCCTTGAACCCTCGGGGACATCTCCAGTGACCTGCGATGGCTCCTTCAAAGCCACCAGGCAGCAGATTGTCTATCAACAGGCAATGAGGATGGATGAGAAACCTGTGGGCCTGTTGTGTTGCATTGAAATGTTGAGATTTGTGGCAGCCTCTCACCCAAGGCATTTTATCCCAAGACAAAAGCAGTCTTACTCAATACAGGATGCAAATCACAAAGCAAGCCTAGCCCTGGTACAGCACACACGGTTGTACTCAAAGTGCCTGGAAATGGGCTGCAAATTGCCCTTGCTTCCTCCAGCGGGTGTGCTGGGAGTGAACGTGAGCTGCTCTTCAACAGAGACTGGAGTGGGGTCATCTTCCATCTCGAGCACCTCTGAAAGCTGTCTGGCGATGAAGGCTTCAGCCTCATAGTCTACATCATGAGTCTGCCTCAGCGAGGACTGGAGGAACCATCTCTGAGGGGTGGGATGAGAGCTCCAGGTGGACCTCACCTGGGGGCCGACCTGTGGCTGGGAAGGACATGGGCAGAGAGTGCGCCAGGCTCTCCTGTCCTGCACTGAAACTGCCAGCCCATTGCACCCACATGCAGGTCCCAGCACGGCCAGTGAAGCGACGGTGCTGGCAGGCACATTCTAGGTGATCTAGCAAGAGCTCCCTTTTCTTCAGTAGCTGTGGGATTTGACCAGGAGATTTTCTCTGCAAATCAGGTATTGTGCAGGAAGTTTGCAGATAAGCTTCAGCCTAGAAAGACCTTAATTAATTTATTTTTTTGAGAATGGAAAAGTCAAGAAGTGAACTCTCTATTTCAGTCTGGGAGATAATACCAGGCCATCATCAGCTTTCTTTATTTAATTGCACTATCCAAATCCAGCCTCCAGAGGTTGTAAATACTTTGAGATTAATTGTTTGCATCCTGTAATTCATCCAGATGCCATCCAAAGGCAGGAGCTAAYGGGAGAGCTCATCCGACAACCTACGGGTTATCAGAGAAAGCACACAGCCACCAGCCCCCGCTCTGCCCACCCGAGCTCTGAGGTGCTCGTTAAGTGTCGATGTTTATTTAGAGTCCAAGGGGAATCCACTTGGGAACAGTTTATCCACTTAGGCTCTGGCCTTGTGGTTTCCCTCTTATCTGGTACAGATCTCAGCAGCGGCTTTCCTCCGACCGCTGTGGGGGTTGTGGTACTTTGCAAGACCTTTCTCCTCTCTCTACCCCACGCCATGGTGCTTACCTCCTACCTGTCCAGTCTGCTAACCTCAACAGGCAGTTATGAACTGCTGCAGGTTGAGCGGATGCTTTTCAAGATGCCAAAATCAGCATCCCAGTCCCCCAAGTGCTTGGTCTCATCAATACTTTTGTGTTTCTGTAAAACCAGAGCCCCACAGCTCAAAAGGAGGACACATGGTGACGGGGATCTGAGCGCTGCAAACCTCAAAGTGATGCTCCAGCCTGGACCAAGGGGCAGGAGCCAGCACACCCAGTGCACAGGCCATCACTGCCCCAGCCCAAGACATTTTCCTCTAAGTTTTCCTACATTTCTGATGCAGGAGTATATCAGCCATTTGAGGGTTAATGTCACAGCAGAAACAGATACTGAAAGAATTTGCACATTCAGAGCAAAGGTTACTCAAAATACGAAAGGCCTGATAATGCAACCAGCCCAGCAAAGAGTCAAAAGATTTTAAAATCTGTATTAAAACTGCTTAGCTTAAAAGGACCATGGATACAAACAACCTTAGCTCTGCTTCCATCACTGCCCCAACTTGGGCCATGGTTCCCCGACAGCTGAGGGGTGAAAGCAATGCAAAGCGATTTTAAACTAGCTCAGGCTGTGATTCCTCCAGGGCAGACCCAGCTTAAAATAATGCCACTCATGTGCCCAGTCACTGCCTCTCTGGTTGTGCTAATTCAACTGCCTGTGAGGTCGGGCTGTGCCGGGCTCTAGTTTAAAAACAAACAAAGCGTGTTCAGGAACRTGTTGTGTTTTTTTAACCCTAGATCATTTCCCAATCTTGTCTGGAGCAGGGCCAGGGGAATTGTTAAACCGGCCCCAGCCAGACCCACTACCGAAGGGACCCTGCGTCTGGGAGCTACGGGCTGCCGTCACGAAGCTGTGCATAACCCATGGCCCATCATCTCCCCCCAAACCCAGCAGCATCCCCTCCGAGGTGAAATGGAGTCCGGGTCCCTGTGCCGCTGTACCAGAAACACCTCTCCGAAGACCAGCTCTCACAGGATTTCCCTTCGGAGGCTGAGTCGGCACCACTTTCTCCTTTGAATGACCCTTTTATCCTTCCCCGGCCATCAGTTTGATGCTGCCTTCCCTCCTCTCTGCCAGGATCGCATCTCCTCGTCACCCCAGGCAGTGCCAGTGGCTGCATCTGTGTATTTAGACACCCCCAGACCCCCATACCACTGTGCCAGCAAGGAAAAGGGGACCCCTGCCCAGAAGACAGCATCCTTCTCGGAGCTGGGAAAGGATGCTACCCTGCAGACAGCTCCCACGAGTGACCCACGGAGCTGTTGTGTTACAGCATAGACAAAAGCCCCAGGGAGAGGGGGTTTGTCCCACATTGTGGGCCTGTTTGGGAGATGGTCCTGCCTGTGCCTGYAGATGCTGCTCCAACCCCTGCCTCGCTCTGGGAGATGGAGCACGGGATGGCTTCGGGAGTGCTTGCCGCGGCCTCCTCCCCTTCCCCATGAATTACAAACCTCAGCTTGGCCACTTGATGTGCCAGACAGTAACACAAGCTTGACAGATGATGGTTCTCGGGAAGGGTTTTGGTTTCTCTCCGAGGCCAAGCTGGCTCAGGGGAGCAGTTGGCAGCTCAGCGCATTCGTTTCCACCCGGCGGAGCAGGGCCGAGCGTCTGTGCTGCCACGGAGAGGCTGGCCATGCAGGCTGTCCCTCCTCCGTGCAACACAGCCTGGACTCGGCCACTTTTGCTCGGTGGCTCTTTCCCGGGCAAGGAGATGCTCCCCAGCATTGCGCTCCTTCCCAGCCTGGAGGCCAGACCAGGTGGGGCAGAAGAACTCACCTCTACCTGTGCCATCCCCAACTGCAAAGCCCTGGCTGTGTGGAAAAGGACACACAGGTCCAGATAAGAGACCAAAGCCTTGAGCCACTCTAAGCTGCCGGAGCTGAGATTGAGAGTCACCCATTTTTTGAAAATATTTTCCAACCCTGTTATATTAATTAATGCATTTCAAAACAGATGAGTGCTTCGTAGGACTGGTTTCTTGCATCAGCTGTTGTGCATTGAAGAATCAGTGTCTTCAAAAGCAGAAACCAAGCACCACTGGTCCAAAATAAGTCTTGATCTTCCCTGCACGGTGGGTCTGTCTCTGTTTTTCTGGCAATGAGGTTCCCTAATCACTTCAGGCTGGTTCGGTTCATCAGCAAACAACCCTGAAAAGGGCCTGAGCCCCTGGAAATCTGCAAAGTGCTATGAGGTGTGTACATGGGAAACATCATTCCAGGAGACTGGGGCCAGGCACCAACACATCACCTCCCTGTTATGCTAATAAAATGCATTAGATATWGCTGCAAATTCATCCCCGTTCAATCAATCCTACAGTGACTATGAAAACAGGGGCCATCCATCCCCCCATGCATGGCTGGAGGAAGGTGGGAAGCTGATCACTGGCACACGTGTGTGTTCCTTCTGCTCTGCTCTTGTTCCTGCTCTATAAACACCCCAAAATTCTGTAGCTGTCGATGTCAAGGCAACCAGCAGAGTCAGCTCTCCCCTCTTCGAAGCCCACTCCTCCCCACCACTGCCTCTCCCAAGGCCCGTTCTGCTGGTGCAAGGGCACCCTGGGTCATCACAGCTGGTGACGAACACAGCTGCACCATCCCCTTCCCTGCACTCTGGCACACGAACGAACTCYACCAGATGCAAAGAAGGTCCTGCCATGACTCTGCTACTGAACCCAGTGTAATCCTGGCCAAGCTGCCTAACGCTGCTGTGCCTCAGTTTCCCTTTCTGGAAGCGGCCACATGCCTCAGAGGAACCCTGGGAGGGTTTTGTTGCGGGAAAGGCCAAGAGCTTTGGGTAAGAGGAGACAGAATTGTCTGTGGGTCTGCAGAAAGATGTTAGATGAGTTACAAAAATTCAGCTCTAGCTGGGAAACCTCAACAGAGATGGATTTTAATTCTGCTTCCAAGTCTTCCAAAACCTGAGCTAATGCTGCAACCACACAGTCCCGAACACGTATCCCAGCGGTTGGTGAGGCAAGCATCCACCACCCATCTCACATTAACCTGGACCCTGTACTGGCTCTGGGCGGGCTTTTGAAACGCCATGCAGGTGTGAAGAGCCGGGGACGCCTGTGTTTGCTCAGCGATATTCGTGCCTTTGGGGCTGTGGACAAAGCTCTCCTTTGTGGCTGCGGCTGAGCCTGGGTAAACAGAGCTATCTTATCCCCGGGACATTATCAGGGGATCTGAGAAAGAAGGAAAACTGTGGCTTATGTGCCTGACCTCCCAATCAGTGTTATCATCGGCAAGGACATGAAAGTATTTCACRGAGGTGTTGGGACAAGCTTGTCTGCCCTCCTACCCCCACTGCTGCGGGACGGTGGCTTTCTTGCTCAGTGCTCCCCAGGCAGTCTGGGCAGTCCCGGGACTCCCCTGCAAGGCACTGGTGTATTTTGTTTTCCTGGAGGTTGGGGTTTTATCAAAAGTTGACAGGCTTATCCTGCCGTATCAGGGGAGCAGTGCTACTGTTAATGGTTTTCTGTAACAGGCTCTGGGCAAAAATGTTGATTGCTGCCTGGGCTTGAGTAGGTCATGGAGGGCGGGCGGCCGACACGGATGAGCACAGCATCCTCTGCCTGCTGCAGAGGTCTCTGCGCAAGGCAGCACTGCAATCCCACGYGTAAACAGGACCATCCTGCACTGTTCTGCAATGTTTAACATCAAGACCCCAGCACCTGTGAACATTAAAAGGTCATATCCCACCCTCTGCAAGGGAACAGATGTCAGCTCGGGTGTCCCACACACATGTCCATCTGGAACACAGTATTTCACCTTCTCACTTTCCCTCTGATTGCCATGGGATACGTTATTTTTCCTTTCACCTGCTTCGCAGCTGACTAGCGATAGTCTGCACTGGCTGAAAGCTCACCCCAGAGACGGGTCTGGACTGCTGTAAGTGATGGGCTATTACCTGATCGTTCAGCAGCCCTGGTGCGCCTTAGATGGCAACATCTCAAGGAGCCTCACGGTCTGCAGGTTCTCATCCTCACAAACAGCTATTATCCACTTCTATAAACAGCGAAATCAAGGCATGGAAAGGTTGCAGTGTGGGATCGCAGAGGTGTTAGGCTCCTTATAGAACGAATTGATGAGCTGGAAATACAAGTATTTTTGGGGTCGTGGGACCTATTGGGCAATGTAGGACAGGGACTTCAAGCCAAGTCTCCTCTACCTTAAACCAGTGTTTGAGCATAGTCCTGAGGGCACAGATGGCAAAAATGCTTGGTGGCGCAGGACAAGGGGAATGGGTGGGTATGGACACACTCTGCCAGCACCAGAGGACACCCCATGAAGGATGCTCAGCTCCTGGCTCTGCCCAGTTCAGCCCAGCCCTGAGGTGGTGTGAGGCTGGGAGTGATCCCACCGACCCAGCATCACCAAGGAYGAAGCAGACAGACATCCACTCAATCCTGAAGTAAAGCGACCAAATCTGGCCCTACAGCCCGCCTCGGGCAAGGACGATGCACCTGGAAATGCAGCAGCGCTTCACTGCCCAGCCCAGAGCCTGTGGCTACCTGCATGCTTTTAAGGGTCGCTTAGGGCAAACTTCAATGGCATAAAATCAAAACACACAGCCCCAGCCTTCCTGGGGCTGTTCTTCTGTTTCTCTCTGAGGGATTTAATCCAGATCAAAGCCAGTCAAACACAGGGATTTCCCAGCTTTTCTGCTGGGGTGAACTTTCTATGCATGCCACAGCCCTGGGACACTGCCTTGGCCAGCCTGGCCCTCACTGCTCCTTTCACCCAGGTGGGGGGCCAGGAAAGACCAGAACTGTTTGAAGAGGACGGTTAATCCCCAGATGTGACAGCATTCATGGTAACCAGGAAGGTCTTCGGAGAAGAGCTTGACATGAATGCCCAAACACATAAAGTTGCACATGCTTCAGGGCAGCAAAGGCTGTTTTCTGCCGTGGAAACTCTTTGCTTTTCATTTTAGCCAAGACTTGAGGAATGGATGTGCCTGGCAGTGGGTTCCCTGGGGGTGGGAGGAGGATACTGGGGTCCCCCCTTTCCTAATGCCACATCACCCACATTTTCCAAGCTCCCTGCTCTCCACTGGGCTGTCGCTCTGAAGCCCCTGCCAGCATCCAGTGCTCACATCCATAACCCCAGGGTCACTGCCAAAAACCACCCTGGGGCAGAGAAGGGACCGAGCAATGACAACGAGACAGCCCAGGCCCAAGCAAAGGTGTTGACAACCTCTTGAGGGCAGGGGAGGAGGAGGGGGGTTGGTGCAGGGGCTCTAAATGGAGCCCCGGGTGTCCCAGCAGCAGCCTTCTCCCTTGCCCTGGGGGAGACCTGGGCCACCACACGCTCCTGCGCCTGCCAGGCAGATTTTATCAGAACCCTTTAATTAGCTTATCATGGGCAATTAGCTCCACAGCTCAGACTGCCCCTGGCACAGTCTGCAGATCTGGATTGTTTCAAATGAGGGCTGCAGATGTGTAGACATCCCTGGGAAACCGCGGGGCGGAGTGGCAATGCTGGCAATGGTGAAGAGGATGCTCTGAGACAGACTTGTGCCACTCGAGCCAAGGGATGGGCCACTTTGGCCCTAAAATTGCCCATCCCACCACCTCGAGAGAAGGCTTCATTCTGTCCTGGATCTGAGCCTGGTCCACAACCATGCCTGCAGTGACAGCAAGGAGGGAGCATGACTGGGTGCTTACATGGACATGGGGCAGCCTGGGCACGGGCGGGAATTGAGCCACGTCCCCACAAATCCTGAAGCCATTCATGAACATATTCCCATCCAAAAATACCCTGAAGTTATGCCTATAGCTTAAATCTAACCTGCCAGCTCATGTCCAGACTGTCCTCCCTCCTCCCTCCTGTCCATCACAAGTGCCCCGTGGGAGGGGTCTCTGGATGTATGACCCYGCATTGTGGCTGGAAACTTGGGGAAAGCTGGTCCAGGCCAGCCCTGTGCCAGGGACCACATCGTGCTAATGGTGTGGACAGCCAGGCTTAGCTCTCATGACGAGAGGGTGGCCGCAGCGTGACGGTGCCACATGATGTGGCTGCCTCTCGGGTCACACCTGGGGTGACATCTTACTGCTGCGGGATGGGGCTGGAAAAGCCATTTGCCCTGGGCTGGAAGATTAACGATGTGGAGGGCAGGGTGACAGGCCTAATCCCTTCAACTTGTCGTTTTTTTTCTTCCTTTTTTGAAGTGATCCCCACTTTTCTGCAGTCCCAGCTGCTGCACTAGACTTAGACAGAGACTGTCTCGGTGGGAGACTTACTCCGGGCTTCAGCTGAAGTTCATGAATTTTGCCCAAGTGTTGCAGAGAGGAGATTGCATTTCTTTTAAGGAAACTGCGTTTCCTCCAGTGACAGCAACCGGCTGGGAGCGGGGAGTCCTGTATTTTAATCTGGCCTCCGCTTTTGAGTCTTGGACATCGCTCTGAGCCAAACCTCTGATCCTGCTGTGGTTCATTTTCAGGCACGTGTGCCCCAGAAACTTTTTTTTAAGTTAATTTTTCATACAGAATTCTTTTGCTTGATGGATGCAGTGAGAAACTATTTCCCAAACAGGAAAGAGGACCTCCCTCCCCCCTCCTCGCTCTCGTGGATGTTTTTAATAACAACATCAATTGTCTGCAAAAGACTTATTCCTTTCTGACCTCAAAACAACTCCTGGTTAGTGCATTCCAGCATGGCCACAAAACGAGCCTGAATGACTTCACAGGGCCCAGCAAGAAGCTTTCCATAACAATACACAGTTAGTGAAGGGCCTGATCCTGGCAGATGGGAACCGCCTTGGCTTTGCTGGGGGCTGAGGATGTTGAGCATCTCAGGAGCGGACCCCGAGCACTGGGGCCGTGGTGCTGCTGTGCCAGTGATTTCTCCGGCATTTCTAACTTCAGCTGCTCCCTTTTCCCCCCGAAGTCTCCAGGCATGAGGACATCCCTGCTTGTCTTTTGTTCCGAAGCCCCTGTGAGCCGTTTGGGCCAAGGAGTGTTTCTGGGGTGGGCGATGGGCTCCTCGTGGCCCAAGCCAGCTGTACGTGRCATGAGCAAGAGGAGAGACCGCCCAGATGTCTTGCTGATGAACCATGCAGATCAAGGAGGGTTTATGGTGGGGCAACAAAGGGAAGGGGAGCCTGAAGCCCTCCAGTGCCACCCCCGAGGGTGGACGTGTCCCCCACCATGCAGCAAGCTATGCCACCCGCAGCCCAAGACTACACGATGACAGAGGTTTAATGTACTAGTGTAGATGCAGGCCAGCATTTAAACCCAGGTCTGACCTGGGAAGTGGGCATTTTGGGGTAATCTTCCATTTCTATCCCTGATTTTAACAGAAAGCACCGTGTAATGGTGATGGGGCTGTCACAGCCCCGGCTGGCTGGGTATGGGTGAGATGATGCATCTCACAGCCACYTCCCATGGTGGCACATCTGGTCCTGTCCTTGTCTAGGTAAAAAATSTGCCATGCCCCTGAAGCAGCCAGACTTTCTCAGCCCTAGCAGCCTCGCGAGTGCTCCTGGTTAACAGGCTCCTCACTGGGCATCGCACATTCACAGCTGTTACAGCCCAATTTTCAAATTTGCAGTCCTGCACGGCTGGACTGCACCGATCGTCACAGGACCCAGACCCACCAGTCCCGAGACTGTGGGATCCCAACCTGGCCAGGAGGCATTTTCCAGCCAAACAAATTATCGATTGATTAAAGCAGCTTGGGACCAGCTGGAGCTGCTCACAAAGTCATGGTGATTGAACTGTAAAGAAACGCTGATTTTCCTGTTAGGTCATTGGAAATACCCATCTGGGCATTTTTGAAATGCAGCATTTTGGTTTACCGCTGCGAAAGGGCACTGCAAAGCCAAGGTCACCTCAAGGCAACCAGAGGAGGGAAATCAAGCCACAGACAATCAAACCAAAGGGAGTTTTGGAGTGGGGGATCAGATAAAACATTTCTATGGCCTGAAATCCTGGAGGGAAGGGGGGAAGGGAAGTCTGCAGGACAGCAGATGCTTTGGCAAGAAAA
Organism: Phoebastria nigripes; assembly: GCA_035582835.1. Classification (NCBI taxonomy): domain Eukaryota; kingdom Metazoa; phylum Chordata; class Aves; order Procellariiformes; family Diomedeidae; genus Phoebastria; species Phoebastria nigripes. Next base: position 868,850 of record JAYKAV010002799.1, read on the forward strand.
AGGAAACAAGCTTGAGCTCAAGCCCACCTCCGGACAGAAAAGCTTTTGCAGTTCCCAGCTTGGCCCGAGCCGCAGGCGCTCGCCCACTCTCAGCTCCCCTCCCCAGGCGCGCGGGGCCGCACAGCTACGCCCTGGGATGGGAGATCCCTCCAGACCAGAGATGACCGCCTGAAACCCACCCTTCCCACCTCAGGCAGATGAACCAGGGCTGCCTGAAGCAAACCCCTGCCTCTGCCTTTGCTCGCCCTAAAGCAAACCTGGAGGTCTCGGGGAGACCCAGACACATATTAGCTCCAAAAATCCTGACTGCAGCAGTGCAAAATCCCTCCCACAGAAGTTTTTTTGGCTGAGTTTCCGGGCCAGCTGCTATGYGGACCACCAGCCATCTCCATGGGGAAGCCCAGCCATATCCCCAGGGGTGACGGGTGCCACTGTCCCACCTGGGCCAGGTACCACCCCACTGGCCACAGCCTCGGAGCCAAGCGGGACAACCATCCCCACCCCGCACCCAGCCCCAGAGCAGCTCGGGGTGCTCCTGTGCACATCAGTTCTCTTGCCTTCCTTCAGGCGACCGGTTTCCCAAGCCAAACCTCTGAAGTGTCTGTGGTTTGCCCATTGCTGAACACAAGGCTTTTAAGTACTTGTTTGCCACGGTTTGTACCTCTGGCACAAAGCTCGCCGCAGCCCTGGAAATAACCCTGAGCTGAAGGCTGATCCCCATGGCAGGAAATAAACATAATTTTATAAGCGTTAACAGACAGCAGAGTACCGGCAGGAATACGCGGCATTTCCTAGGAACCCAGATGTTTGTAAACCGACGGGCTGCGCCGCGCTCATGCTGATGTCAGGGAACGCTCAGGGCCTAAAGGGATGTTCCTACATTAGGAAACAATGTCTTCAAAAACCACAAAAACAGGGACTCTGGGGTTGAGACGAGGAAAATGAACCCGTGACACCCACCAAAGTATCACCTTGCTGTCAGACCCAGAGGAGAAGGAGTGATCAGGAGCAAATGCCAGCCTAGCAAGGCTGGTATGGCAAGGACAGGCTGAGATGCAAAGGGGACATGGCTCTCAGCCCTGCGTTAGTGGTTGAAGCTCTTTTAAGTTCTTATGGGCTTGAATTTAGCCCTTAGTATTTTCTGGCTGCCATGTGAGGTGTTGGACTGAGGTCCTGGCAGTCAACAGTGGGATGGTTGCTGACTCCACTTGGAAAACAGGCGTGTTTTCACCTGAAAGACCTGGGAAACTCAAATCACAAGCAGAGAAACAAACTTATCTTCACCAGGACGAACATTGTTTCTTTTAAAACCAGGCTTCTTTTAAAATCAGCCTAAAGCTCTCTCTGATGTCCCCCCCTCCACCAGGAGCTCAAGTCTTCTTCACCTATGGCCAAGCACGTTCCCTCAGAGGGAGAAAACCCTTCTTCTCCCTTTGAAAGCAGCAAAGCAGATTCATTCCAGCTGCACCATTTTGGGGAGTGCAAGTGAGAGGGATTTATTTATTGCTTTTGTTGACAAGCTAAACTAAACTGACACTTGTAATCTGAAATCGGAGTATCTACTGCAGCCTTGCACTGAGACGTCTGTGGGTGAGAACTGAACTGGTGCCATCAGCTGAGCTCTGGGTACGGCTCAGTCTCGTCGCGTGTCCAGCCCTTCCCGGGACGCTTCCCCCGCCTCCCTCCGACCGGCACGCAGGGCGAGCAGCGCTGGTGCTGGCAGCATGCGTGAGGTCCTTTAAGCTGTGTTTGCCAGCAAAGGGGAGACATAAAAATTGAGTTTTTCTAATGATGTTTCAAACGCAACTTCAGAGCCCTTCCCTAAGGATGGGATGGGGATGTTTCTGCCCGGGGACCAGCGGTGGGTGGTTGGGAGTGCTGCAGCGCAGCTACTCACTGCTGGCTGCTGCTTGGGCAGGCTTCCAAACTGCTGGTCTCTGAGGCACAATTTTCCCTGGATTAAAATTGATGGCATGCAGCAGACCTCTCTAGCCACACAGCTCATCCCAGGAGTTGATCCTGCAGATGGACCAGACCGCTGCGGGCACAGCATGGTGCTGGCACTGTAGGCAGAGGGGCTGGAGTACCCCGAGTGTCCTGGGGATGGGGCACCCCCATGGCACACGGGAGACCGGACAGAAGTCCTGCCCATGCCCCTGATGCCTTCCTGGGTGATGGAGGGTATTTCTTCAGCAGCAGCATGGACACAGGCAGGTCCTTTCCCCTCTGTTTGGACAGCTGCATGGAGAGCGTCCCAGCTGAGAAACAAGATTTTGATCTCTCTTTTTTTTTTAAACTTCTACTGGGTCATTTATCACTGGTTCCAATCTTGGATCCATTCACTGTGTGGCTGTGGCCGGCAGCGCGTGGGCAGGAGAAATGCCCCAGGGACTGTGAAACCGCAGCCTGCACAGCCCTGGCTAAGGAGGGGAGCAAGAGCCTCCCTCCGCTGCGAGCAGGCGGCTGCCCTCCATCATCACCCGCTCAACAGGAGACTCAAGCAGCAGACATTGCCCCAAACAGGCCATTTTCTTTGGGAGCCCTTTGAAGGGATTGAGGACTAAGGAGCATCAGCCCCGGGGGGTAGGTGGTGTTGCTTGCCCCGTTTCCTGTCTCATTTGCCCTTGGCAGCAGAGCTGCAAGGACTTTGCAAGTATATCGCCCTAAAGACATAGGATGCATGCTTCTAGTGAGGCTTCATCAGCAATAAACCCTTGAAAACAACCTTCATATTTGTTGACACTCAGCTCACATTTTTAATAAACTGAAAAGCATATTCTTTCAGGCAAAACAGCCCCAAATAAGCATTATTCAAACCAAAGCTCAGGGACTCCATCTGGATGGAAAAACCATTGCTTTCAGAATGGCTGGAGCTGAGAAGGATGGTCATGGGTCTGGGATGCTCAGCTGGTCTATGAGAGAGGGGGCTTCAAGTTTCCACCCTGTGATGGCCCTTTGGGATGCTCTCCGTCAGCTCCAGCAACACAGGGGATGGAGGAGCACCCCCTGCTCCCCCCACCCCAAGGTGCTCAGGGCGACTCCATCCTGCCTTGTAGGACACAGAGACTCTGCATCTGGGGACACATCAGCATGGAGAAGAGACAGAGTCCATAACACCTGGCCCTATGCCCTGATGCCCTCCAGCATTTATCCCTTCAGCCATAATAATACCCATATCCGGAAAGAGAGGCAGAGGGTTTTTTTCCCCCAACCATACAGGTCTTTAACTCAGCCCCATCAACCTTCAACCTTACTCCTTATGCAATTCTCTTTTCCTTAAAAAAAATGCAAGAGATATAGTTTCCTTTAGAGGGGTCTTAAGCTCAGTTTCATGCCTGCACCCAACTCAAGGCCTCGCCGCAGCGAGCTGCCCCCTTGACTGTCTGCAGCCGACGACTCCAAACCCTTTGCTAACAAACCCAGGCAGCGCTGGCCGGCGTCCCCGCGCGCCCAACAAGTCCCCCTGCTCCAGGCGATTGTTCAGCCTGGATCCTGCCCGGATCATTTTTAACCTTCTGCAACTTTGGCTCTGGCAGAACTAAGGCTGCTCGGTGGGTAGCCTATTCGAACCAGCGCTCCCTTGTATTTGCCTCTCCAGGTGGTAACAGGCTGAAAAGCGCCTGTAATCCCTCTGAATGAACCGCACAGCACAGAAACAAAGTCGAACTCTATTGTATTATATTCATCCCCTTTTAACACAGGCTGGTTCAGCCACCCAAGATAAAGCAGGCAAGGATCTCACAGCTCGCTGTGCCGGGACCCCAAAGGAAGAGGTAAAAAAGGTCCATCAGACCCCCTCCATGGCCCTGGGGTGTTTGTCTGCAAAGCTGCTGGTGTTCTTGCCACCCTTTTTCAACTACATGAAGAAAAAAAGTCTCCTGTCCCATCCCCTCCCACAACTGGTGCCTTTCACTACTTTTTTTGGCAAAGTTCAATCTGATTTTTTTTCTCCAGCCTTAGTTACATTCCCCATTTAACTATAAAAGCTCCCTTTAGGACAGTAGTGCATCTCCGTGGCTACAAATGGGAGACACCTTGTAGGCTTCATCTGAAAGACATCGGCACATGGATCTGAGCTCGACCGACCTGCTGAGACAGCGTGTCTCTTTGCAATTTCAAGGTAAATGGCAAGCCTTTTAGAATAGTTCACTCGGCAGCAAGTGCAATATATTCCCTATGCCAAGCATCGTATTTATGCCTTGTTTCTTCAGTTCAGGTTTTCTACAAAGGTTTTATATAGCAAACTCTCAATAATCCTTCGCTGGTTGATCTGGTTTGTGGATCCGCTGCTCCGCACCCTCCCAAGACCCCCAACATGACTGAAGGCCTCTCGGCAGACAAGACTGCTGCCCCGAGGCTGAGAGGCTGCACTGCTCCCAACGTGGGCAGAGGATGCAGAGGCAGAACAGGCAGAGCTGAGCCCCAGCCCTGAGAGCTGCATGCTGGCTGCCTTTTAGAAAGGTGATGCTGAGTATGGAGGTGGCCACACACCCACCAAATCCAGCTCCTGCTGCATTCAGCTGCCCTGCTAGAAAATCCTCGGGGAGTGTGGCAGCCAAAAAAGAGCTATATGCACCCTTCTAGTGTGTCTCTGTGTTAGGGATAATCCCCTCTTGCTGCCCCAGMTGCTGGGCGGTGTGGCCCCCCTGCCTGCAGCAGCAGCCCTCATGCCTGTTCAGCTGACCGTGCTCACGAGGACTCACTGTGCTGAGCAGCCAAGCCAGGGATGCTCTGCCACCTCCATGTCCAGCTCCTACTCATTTCCAACACCTTCAACTGGTGAAAGCCCTGATGTAGTAAAATTGGCTCCAGAGCACCCTCTCTGTGCTGGAGCCCGAATTCAGCTCAAACTCATACCAGGGCGGTGCTGGGAATGCTTCAGCTTGGCTTGTCTGCAAGGGATCCTTTGAGCTACCAAGCTGGGAGTGACTGGGATGGGGAGGGAGAAGATCGCGGCAGCTGCTGGACTCAACGCCGGCCGGGACTGCCCTGCATCGGCCCCAGCTGGACGYTGCGTTGGCAGCTCAGGAGCCAGCAAGGGACTGTGCCTACTCACACCAGATGAGTTCCCGGCTCCAGCAACGTGGACTGCTCTGTCGTGCCCTTTGCATCTCTCCCCTTCCCCTGCCTCCCCCGTGGATGGACCGCAGCTTTGCCTCCCTGACCAGAGCTGCTAGGGCCAAAATGAACAAGACCTCACCGAAGAAGAAGCCATGAGCTATGTTCTGTGCATAGCTCTGTTTAAGTGAAAACAACTGCCCTGTGCCAGTTTAAATACAACTCCCCTTTTCTTACTTATATAACATGGTAACCTTCTTTCAACAAATTCACTTTCTTCCTGGCCCAACAAAGCATTACAGAGCCCTTATGTTTCTTGGCCACAATGGCCAAGACCCTCCGAGAAAAGCAAAGCTGTTCTGAGTCAGCGCTGGGTACATCTCACTGGTACATATCAAGGCTTACGTGAAACACCCTGTGCATTAAGGACTGGATGTTTGCTAAGGGCAGGGGAAGCTGGCAGGGTGCAAGAGCTTTCTTCTGCCTTGTGTCATTGTGGAGCTTGGGTCCAAGCGGAGAAATGTCAGCGCGGCTCAGGCTGCTCGGCATCTCCTGAGCAGGGTCTGCCCTCCATCCAGCACACCTTGGGTGGCCCCAGGCATGTCCTTGATCCAGTCTGGGAACAAGCCTGGTTCTTCCTTTCTGCAGCTGGACAGGGATCTTGGTTTCCAACAGGAAGGGGCAGAACAAGATTTCAACTTTGGATTCTCACAACACTTAAAGTGGACCTGCATCCCAGGACCTTCACAAGAAGTCAGGTTTGGCTTGTAAGGAAAGTAGTGGAGAAGGTTTTGGGGTAAAGGTAGACCTCCCCATCACCAAACCCCGGCAGTGATGGGGAGAGGGAATGACGTGAGATCCAAGGAGATCCACCTCACTCCCGTTCGCTGGGGATCAGTGCCTGCTAAGCCAATGGCCGGCCAGTTTGTTAAGTCAGCTGTTGTTTTGGAAAGGCGTCTCGTTAGCCCAGCGTTTTCCAAGAACATCAGAGCTTTGGCAGGGGCCAAGCAGCAGTYTGAGGTTAACAAAACAACCTGGTGTAGACAGGCGCTCCGGTGCCTTGGAGAAGTCCACAGTCAGCAGCTCAGTACGTGCCATGGGGATCTGTGCAGACGCCAGGGATGTCCATTCCTCATCTTCTCGAGACCTTCCGGAGGCCGGGAACAGCCTATGTCTGCAAGAGGACAGTCCATGAGATGCATCTGGAGAACAAAGTCTCCTAGGCCTGCTGGAGAGACAGCAATTGCCTGGATCCCGCAGGCATTTCTCCACTACAAATGAATGCTGCAGCCAAGAGCAACCTTTCCGACGTCCAACACACTGTCTCCTTCGGTGGTGCTCGGCCTGCTATAGCAGCAGGCATCTCAGGGGACAAGCCCGGCTGGAAATGTCATTAGCATGTGTCACCTTTGCCTGCTTGGAAGGATTAATCAGAACGAAGAGCTCACTTTTTAATGAGCCTTTTCATGGTGTGTTACTGGGGGAGAAAAAAAATAACCCCCCCCCAAGCGAAACAGATTTTCCAATAAAATTTATAGAGCATGAAAAGGGCTTCTGGCGCTGGGGTTCAGGGGTGGCTGGCCCTGTGCATGTGGAGGCACCACCCTCCTCGTCCCCCTCGGAGGATGAAAACAAAACAAACAAGCAGAAAAATCCTGGGAGCAGATAAGTGAAGTCAAGTCCTTCGCTGGAACGAGTGAGCTGCCATTGTTGGCAAGTGACCCTTGGATGGATAAGCTGAGCCCTCTGAGGCTTCTGTGCTCTGCGGGGTGGGCACAGCCCACCGCCATGGCCACAGGGGCTCAGCTCTTCCAGCAGCCCCCTGGACATCTTTGTACACCAGGAGCAGACCCACAGGCTTTCCTTGCGTTGAAGTAGCACTTAGAAACCTCAGCCCAAGCTGGGCCACACCATGCTGGGCACTGTGTGTATATTTAGAAGATGTTCATCATGGAGAGCTTGCACAAAGTGCACTAAGTGGATAAGCAAACTCTGGACGCGGTGAAAGCCCCCACGCCTTACAGTCTGTGTTTCAGTAGCCACGTGTGTTACGTCTGAGCTAGGCACGCCAAATTCCCTTTCAGAGTCACAGGGGAGAAGCAGCCACCTCCGGGATGGTGCACCTCACCCTTGGGCAGGTGTCTAAGGGGGTGCAATGAGCTGCTGTCTGCAGCAGCCGTTCTCCACCGCTCTGGGTGAGATGCTCGGACTCGATATCCCCCTTTCAGCCCTGGGCAAGGGGCAGGAATGTCCCCAGGTTATCACTCACTGGGGCTGGCAGTGTGAGGGGAAGGGGATCATCCTGTGTCAGGCATTTCCCAACCCCCTGCCAGCAGGGAGCAGAGCTGTCTCTGGCCAGCCTTGGGGCAGAGCTGCAGCGTGCAGGACCTTGGGAGCCAGCATCCCCTTGTGGGTGACGATGGGGGGCAGGGGGATGGAGAGCAGGGAAGGGGGAGTGGGATTTCCATGCCCAGTCGAGAGAACAAATTATTCTTGCATAGTCCACCCTTCCCTCCAGTAGCAAGTAATCCTTGCAACCATGACAGCCACTTCTCTTTGCCCCAGAGAACTGTATAAATCAGAGCAGAACAAAAGTCCTTTGCTGGGAGCTGGGCATGTGCGCTGCGTTTCAAAGGGTAGGCACATTTCTCTATAGATCTGCGTTCTCTGGGGACTGCAACTCTGACAGCAGAGAGATTAAGCAAAACAACCCACTCAACCTACCCTTCTCCAAGATCTCTCCATGGGTGGAACAAACCCATCACAGTCAAACCACAGGGCAGAGCCATAATTCACACTTTGCTTCTTAGTTGTTTAATGGCCTATTTTTCCTACTTAATGTTTTCAAAGTTTTGAGTAATAATTACATAGAATACAGGCTCCTTTGGCGTTAGAGCTGGAAAACTTAGAAATAATGAGGAAAAGCAAACCAAATGTACCAATTATTAGAGTCCTCGGGGAACCTGCAGAGCTCTAGTGAGCTGTATCCAAACCTTCAGAGAAGTCATTCAAACTACATTCCTTGCTGGACTGGTAAACACGCACACACGAACCCTCGCCCACACACTCCGAGTGAAAAGCTTTAAATCAACCCAACGATACCAGGCAAACTTTTTAAGCGGACACAACCACAGCTTCTTTTGTTATTAGCAATACCGCACATTGCAGATCTCCTGCAGGACAGTGCTGCTGACGGTGTCCGTCACTCACAGTAGCAAGAGCCAGATAACAGGAGAGGGCAAGCACTGATGTCCTCCCGTGCTCTTACAGACTTAGATGTGTTTTCTTGCAACTTTTCTAAACAATCAGGGCAGCAAACTCATTTCTTTTCGAGTTGTATTTGTACCAGTGGAGACCTGGGCTCAAGCCAGCTGAACGAGGTACTGAAAATGAGAGTCATGGGGAGTTTAAGCCCTTCTGCTCCTCAGGGGTTTCTTGGGAATGGGCTATTTTTTTCTGTGAGCTCCTAATTATACAGCTATTTGCATGGACAAATTTTGGCTTCTGGGTTGTGCCCCRTGTGCCTACTTCAAGGCTTGGATATTGGTGAGGTGTGGGACCGTGATGTCCRTCAGTTGCCGTGTCTCTCCGCCTGTCCCAATGCGGGCAGGAGAAGCTCTCGGTGCAGTCTGTGCCTGTTACCCCATCCTTAACCTCCCCCACATCTCCTGCAGAAGACTGTCCTGGAGCTGGGGACCTGTCCCCACCTTGCTGACATTGCTGGAGAGGAGATGAATATCTCTTAGGTGGCAGCTCTCTGCAGAGGGGACATGGCATTGTGAGCGAAGGACCCTCAAAAGGTCCCTTGAGCCACCTTGGACGCATCCAGCACCTCCATCACCCTCCAGGCACAGCAGAACCAGGGGCAATAACTGCTCTGCAGACAGACTCTTCCTCCATCTCAGATGAACGTAACTGAAAACCTGGCCTGGAAATGTCTTTGAAGGAGAAGGAAGTATTAAAGAGTAAAGAATGAACAACAACCGCATATGAACATCATTATTCATACAAAGAAGTGCCATCCCCAAAATCTGTGCCAAGAAACCTACTGCCATGAAGTTCCTCTGCATAGGAAATAACAAGGAATTGTGCAACTGCAGTTGTTGTCAGAGCATACAACCAGAGCTGGGAAGTTGAGTTACGGCTTTTGCCAACCTGCCTGGGTGTCAAACCTAAAACTGATTACACAGTATATGTGCTTCAGATAGAAATCACAGGGGTGACCCTTTTGTTGGAGAGTCTTGGAGGAAGCATTTTCTTTTTTCCAATGAAAAACATCTAAATGTAGTAGAAACATTTTTGGGTTTATTTCAGATTGAAATGGCTTTATTTGGGGTTTTGAAAGCCAAGCCAAGCCAAAAGTTTGGATTTAAAACAAAAAAGGGAAATATTTCTGTCCTGTTTTGAATTGCCTTCCATCAGATAATCAAAAACTTCATGGAAAGGGAAGAGTTTCCTCCAAACATTCACATCCAATTTGAAACAGTAAATTAAAAGAAGTTAAATCTTTTTAAACAGATCCCTTATTCATAGCAATGTAACTTCCTTCCCACCAGCATCGGGACACAACCTCCCCTGCTTTCCCTGCCATCATTCCACTAACAGGTAGGTTAGTTTTAGGGTGCCCGTTTTGAAGCTGGATTGTTTTCAGCTGGTTTCCAGGGGGGCTGAGCACCCCCTTTCCCTGCCCACCCTGCCTGCAGCCTCGGCATCACTGGGTCGGGGGCACCCAAGCTGGTATGTGCCTGGCAGTGTTTTGCTTTCCCTCTAACGGCTGCATCTGATGACCGCTGCCACAGGCACAGGAGCCTGGCTAGGGGTCTGGATTCCCCCCTGAATTTGGGTACATACACAAAGAGTAAAAGAGACCCTGTAAAATGGGGCTAAATACTATTTACTCTCTGCAAGCTCTGCATGAAAAATGATAAAACGAGGCTAAATCTCTGCTTTCTCTTTTTTTCCTCTTTGTAATGTAGGGAAGGTAAGACTCCTGAGCCCTGGGGATTGCCTTTATTTTCTCTTTTATGATATTTACTAAAGACTTAAAGATGGGAAGAGGCAGAAGCCTATGGAGTGTATGGGCTGAGATGAAAAGGTCCCGGATCCCCAGCGGGATAGGAAGGCTTCCAACAGGAGGCACAAGCTGCTCAGCTTTGTTTCTCAATTCAAACATGGTACCATGCACAAAAGGAGGCGAATAATATCGCTCTCCCAGGCGGCGAGCCCACGCCTCGCTGCTGGCCATAATAATAATAATTCAAAACAAAAAAAGGATGCCAGCAAGAAAAATGATTTGGGATTAAGGGTTCCTGTGTCCCACCTGCTGGCTCAGGGTATTCTTCTGCTGAATAGACCTTCAGCTCCCCCAGACCTCGGGCACCCCGGGGCAGGGTCCATCCCTTTCCGGGCCACCATTGACATGCTGTGGGATCAAAATGCCTGTGGAAAGATTCCTGGGGAGCTGATCGTGTGAATAAAAGGGCAACCTGTCAATGACTCCATGCCACAGCTCAGGTTTTCCTGCGAGGCAGAGGCTGGGGGGAATGGGCAGCACAATGCATGCTAATGCCTGAGCTGACCAGGGCTGGGCAGCTCAATACCACCCCAGGAACTCCCTGTAATCTGCCATTATATCCCACCTTTGACATGGCTTTCCTCTACTTAACGGTCCTCTTTGGGCTTTGCTCCCAACGAACAAGGCTGAGCTGGCCGGCCCCTTCCCCAGTCCCAAGGTGTGCGGACAATGTTCAATTTTCTCCTAACAGCACAAATACAATGAGAGAGTCAATCTAGCCTTAGATGTCAATAGAGCATCTAATCGCACCACTTTTTCCCTACAGTCTCCCCTTGAGGTCACAAAAACCTCTATCATCCACCACATATAAGGGTGAGGAGCTCCACAGCTTGCCCACAGTGCTGGAGGAATGATTCTCCTTCCATTTGACTTGGATGAAGATCCTACCGGCTTCATTTGTCCCCTCCTGCATGAAGTCCCACACTTTCCCGCAGAGTATCCTGCCCCATCAGCATGCACCGATCCCTGTGTCCCGCTCCAAGTGGTGGTAGGGGACGTGGCTCAAAGGCTTAGAAATGAGCTCCCTAGCTCCCCAGCCACACAGACTCTCCTTGCCCCATTCGCTGCACAGGTCAGGCTTTGCCAAGTGGGTTCAGGGGCTGTGAAACCCTCCCACCCACAGCCAGGTTCAAATACTGCTGCAAGAGCAGGACAACCAGCTGCTCCCAAGCATTGGCCATGGCTGCCAGAGGACCATCGCCACCTGTGTTGGCCAGGCTGGAGGATCATCATCACCTGCCTTGGTTGGCTGGAGGAACATCACCACCCGTGTTGGCTTGGGCTGGAGAAGCATCACCATCCACATTGGCTGGGCTGGAGGAGCATCACAACCCACCTTGGTCAGGCTGGAGGAGCATTGCCACCCACCTTGGCTTGGCTGGATGAGCATCACTGTCCTTCCTGACTGGGCAGGAGGAGCACCACCACCCGCCCTGGCTGGGCTGGAGAAGAATCGCCGCCCTCCTTGGCCAGCCCCAGAGCACCTTGGCAGGCTCTGAATGAAGGTCCTTGCCGGCCTCGCCGAGCCAGAAGGTCAGCGGTGCTGACAAGGTGCCACGGCGGTACGGAGAGTAAAAGCTAAAACTGAAGCTGGAGGGAACTGAGCTCTGACTAAGGCTTCCTCGGAAAATAAAACCACTCTGTCAAGTCTCTCAGATGGCTTGGAAACCTCCACGGGCCACCTGGAGAGCTGTGCCCTTTGCAGTTTGTACAGCAGGCGCTGCTCGGACATGTCGCTCCATTTATCCTTGGCATGGTGGGAGCAGCGCAGGTAACCCAGCACTGGCATTTTCCCTTCGGGGCTCTGCCCTGCTCCCACTGTGATCAATGGGGATGCTTCAATTAACTCCAGAGAATAGACTGCCATCAGCTCTCCCATCAGCTTTATCCAGCACGGAACAAGCCCTTAGAAGTCCATAAATAAATAATGGCATTTTCATATTGTTTTGCATCAAAGCTGGTAGGATTTTTAACTCATTAACAACCGATGTGCCATGCCCTTCGTTTGCCCAGCATATTGCATGGGTATCGAGCGCTTAATGGCAAACAACTAAATTGATCCTCCCACAACTTTACGAGGTGAGATGCCACTTCTGCACGTGGGAAGCTGTGGGTGACCACCGCGATGAGACCACACAGAGGGGAGCCCAGCTTTGTCCTTTCAGAGATGAGCCACTGTTTGCAGGGAAGCTTCAGCCCTGCCCAGGCACCTATAGAAAAATTCACTCTAAGGCAGCTTCAATGCCCAGCTTGGCCCCTATTGCATGTTCAGGCGTCCAGCACAGCCCCAGGCAGCTCTTGGATCCAAGGCTGGCCAGGTGAAGAACTGGTATAGGGAGGAGTTGGGAAGGCCAAGATATAGGGGTAAGCCTCTATCTATAGGAATATATATATATGTATAGAGACCTGTGGGGTCCTGCTGGGGCAAGGCCACACAAAGGGATATAGAGCAGTAAAGAGAAGGGTTGAGGAAACACCCTGTGAAAGGAGTGGTGCTGGGAACAGGAGAGCCTCAAAACGAAGGGAGGGAGGGAGGGAGGGGGCTAACGTACGGGAGTCGCTCCTGGCCTCTGCCCGGCGTCTGCAGCACAGACAGAGCTGACAGACGCACTGACAGACACTGCACTGAGAGGTGCTTTCAGCTGGGCTGGGGTTTGCTTCCCTTGGAAGGATGTGGCTGTGGGGCTCACCTGTCCAGGCAGGGGTGGGAAAGACCACAGCCATGTCACCCTGTTACAGACTGATACGCAGTGATGCCGATGGGATTGCCTCCTCCTGCCCTTGCCACCATTGCTTTCCTCCGACTCCAGCAGAAACATTCACCATTTCTCGCAGACAAATTATGCCAGTCAAACCAACCTCACCAAATACAAACCAAGAACGAATACAGCTAGCAGAGTGGAGAAACAGATACCCAAGCAAGGGCTGGAGGAAGCAAAGATCCCCAAAAGTCACTGGGAGCTGTCAAAACACTGTTGGCAGCTTCCTGACCACACCATGCTGGGGTACATGAGTGTCCATGCTTTGGCTGTTGATAATTTAGGGGGTGCTTTCAGCTTTTTGTAGGAACCCCACATATCCTATGCTTTGTACAGGTATTCAGCATGCAGAATTTTTCCCATTTCAAAGATATTTGTTTCTTCCGTAGCTGTTTCAGGGTGAATGCTTGAGCTCTAGTGCTGTCTCTGGTGGTAGCACCAAGGTACTGCTCTTCTGGCAGAAACTCCTGAACCAGCTACCGAAATACAGAATCGGAGGGTGTGCTGTGCTGGCCTAACCCTGCTAAGTCTTGTCCTTTCTATCTGCTGAGGCCTTTTACATAGATTCACAGGCTGCGGACTCTAGGACTAAATCAAAAGTTCCCCACCACAACATCTACATCCACCCCACGAAGTCTAAGGGAGCCACAGCAAAAGTATCAATCAAAAAACATCATCTGCCTCAGTTTAAAGACTTAGGATGAAGGAGGATCAGCCTCAACACTAGAGGCACTTTCTTCGTATTTGCAAAGACTTTCCTGGTTGCCACTTCATATGGGAAAGGGCAGGATTTGCCACACTTCTTTGAAGAGGTACATCAAAAGGCATTGCCAAAGAAGACAATTTGGGGGCATTACAGTCACAATACACCATTGCATCATTCATCAATTATGTGTCATATTCCAGCTGGAACACAGCTTTCAGTACGAGACTGTGATGAAGTGACAATCTTGCCCACATCTATGAAAAAGGTCTGCACCACATTTATCTCAGTGAGAACTGGGAGCCTCTGGTAATTTTGCTTAATCTTTTATATGAGGTTCTGAATTTACAAGAGATTCAGTCTGGGTATCTGGCCAGAAAGGGAAACCCTGGCATCATTTGGGTCCTTATGTTCTGTGGTGTTGTGACAATCTCTACAGCATCTCCTTGGACTGGTAATTTCAATGCCCAACAGGGTGTTGAATTTGGAGTTGTCTAAGAGGTTTCAGTTCTCCGTCTAGCATTACTCCCTCCTGCAGGGTTGGGAATTGTTGTGAATTTTATTTTGTTTTGAAAGAGGGCAGTTCTTGACTCCTGTTTGCTTCAGCCTCCAGCTGCTTTGCTCATGCCTTACAGCGCATGACTTCTACGGGCTTGTGGCACCAAACCCAGGACCTGCTGAGGCCTGGTCATGCTTGGTAATTGCAATCCCCAACCTGCCCAAATCCAGCCTTGAAAGGAGAGACCCAGACCAGAGCAGGGAGAGGGGCAGGATGGTCTCTCGCAGTGCACTCCCTGTTCCTGCTCTCACAGTGTTTCTCCTCTAACAGGGTGCCTGCACTTGAGGTTCTGCATTTCATCTTGTTCATAAAACTGATGCTAGGCAGAATATTTGGCTCAGCTCGAGCATGACCCACAGCTATAAATCTGCACTGCTCCCCCTATTTACGCCCCCACGGAGTTGCTGTCACTGCCCATTTTGAGTTGAAAAACCAAACATGACATTTCCCAGGTGCAGATGTGTTTGTCTCCCCTCCCTTCCAGACTTCCTTGGCTTCTTTCTCTTTTTGAAGAGAAAGAGATTTAGCAGGCTCTCCTCCTGGATGGAAACTTTGAGGCAACGGCCAGGCTGGGCCAGAGGGACTGCTCTGACACCTGGGGGAGACGGCTGGCTGTGGCAGTCCAGCCACCCCATCAACCGTCCAGGCTGAGGAGCGGAGCTGGAGGTCTTGCCTTGCCCCAGGAGGACTCCAGAGGAAACGAGTTTTCCCTATCCCAGCACTGAGGCAGTGGGGAGGATGGGGAAGGTTTCCTGGTGCTCACTGGCTGCTAGAAGAGCTTCATGGAGCAGAGAAATGGGTTGTGAGAGGGGGATAGTGGGGAGAAGATCAGGCAAGGTGGAAAGCTGATCTTGGGGCGAGACACTAAACTGAGCTCCAGTTCTTCTGCCCTTCCTGCATGCGCCCCATACAACCACTAATCCAATCTCTGCTGCACAGCCCTATGGGCGGTTGCTCTTATGGGAGATAACGTGCTGGGGCCATAGCATAAATGGAGTCTAGGGGACCTTATAGCCTTTTGACCTTTACGAAGGGTAGACAAAAGGCAGCACAACAGAGGATCAAGTGTTTGGACTCTGAATGGTCCCAACCACTTGCAAGCCCCTATCCAATACCTGTTAATATTACTACTAATATGTTACTAAAACTAATTACAAGGATGCCATCTTTGGTTCAGAAACCCTAAATTGCAGAGAATACACCAGCTAGTTATTGCCACATGGTTGCCCCRTACTCAAACACCTCCCAGGGAGTCTGGCGCTGCTCAGGTTGGAAACAGGATCCTGCACCAACAGGTCCTTTCTTCTGACCAGTATGGCCAGTCTAAGGGCCAGTTACAGAGCCTGAGGCTGGGATTCATCCCCACTTATTGCTGGTATTTTAACTGATGCCCGTTTTAGATGCCTGGCTGCTCTGGCTTTCGTTAGCAGCCATGAAGGGAGGAAGGATTTCCAAGAAGGAAATTCAGAGTGCAAGGGGAAATATCTTCCCACTTCCCAACCAACATGTCCATGATTCTGCAACCACGTCACCATAAGCACAGGTCAAGGATGGCAGCAGTCACTTAAGTGAGTGTTACCTGCAGATGGTAAGCCCTGACAACACACCACTATAAGCTTTCTAGAAGAGCATAAGCTAAGAGCTCCCAACTGCAACCTGGGGACTGCAGGTTCTTGGCTGAAGGCAGCAGTACTAAGCAGCCACGTCCTGGAGTAGTGTCCATACAATGTACTCTGGCTGGCCATGTGCCCCCCTGATCAACTCACGGGGACAGAAGTATTCCCAAACCCTGCTCCTGTGGCAGCCCTGTATGAGTTTTATAGCTTATTGTCAGCTCGAGCACCAGACTTTCTTCTATCTCAGTGGTATGTGCAGGTGGGTCTTATTTCTGCAGCTGGTGCTAGAAGACTCCTCTTCAGATTGCACAGTGATAAGAGGTGACTGGGGCTCTTTATGACATTGCTTAATGAGCTGATGACATTTTTATGAATGAAGAAAGTCCCAAGACGATTAGACTTGTTGATTCTTCAGAGATGCCAAGACTCTCCCCTGACTAACAAACCCCATTCACATTCTTCTCAGTAGATGAAATCTTTGCAGTACACTTTCTCTTCCTGCCCTCCACCAAAATTGTCCTCTCCTTCTGAACAGCCTGAAGTCAGATGTGGGGAATAACCTTGCTTTCCTTTTGGTGGAAGCTTTGGCTACTCTCACATAAGATGGGAGGCTCCCAAAACGGAGGTGTACATGGCACTGCAGATTGGAGCCTCCCAGGCTGGGATGGGAGAGCGAGTCTGGATATCGGCTGATCTTTTATTAAGGTCAGGAGAGGGATGTGGGATGAGGTGTGCACAAAGGCACTACTGTGTATGGCTTTGCAAGAGCCAATCCTGCCTCCTTAATGGATAAGACGGCTTTGAAAGAGMGAGTTAAGTGTGCCAGGGTATATGAAGACTTTGTGAGGGGCTTTTCTAAAATCCCACACAAGAGGCTGTTAAGGAAACCTGGTAACCAGAGGATAAGAGGCAAATTCTCATCTTAAAACCAGCCTCGGGTAGCAGAGACAAAGAGTTTGAACCCTGCAAGGCTTGGCATGTCGGGAGGTGAACAGTGCCTGGGGCGCAGTCATAATTAAAAATAATAACATTGAGCACTTTCAAAGCACTTGATAAACATGATTAACTAATTAGTCAACTCTTTACTAATTAACCAGTCACAGGACTGGTGTTGCTCAATATGTTTAATGATCCGGAGAGCAGTTGAATAGCTGGGGGCAACGTCTGCAGAGGACGCGGTAGCTGCGTAGGGGATTGATGGGGAGGCTGAGATGAGCTCACAGCGGGAACGGGGCTTGGACAGGAGGGGACGCTTACCCTGGTCATGGGCTGGGGCTGGACCCTCTGATTGTGCCAAAGACAGAGCTGTCGTCTTCTCCTCTTCCCCTGGCAATCCCCTCACCACCTCTCGCCCTCCTCTCGGGATAGGCGACTCACTGTGCATCTCCCATAGACGCCTGTGGTTAATATTTATAGCTATGTAGGCACAGCAAGAGACAGATGGAAATTTTCAGATATACCTGAAACCAATCCAGTCTGAGATCAGGCTGAGCTAAATGTGAACCCCCCAAAATGCCGTGCACCTCAAGCTTCACGTTAATGTTCCCCAGCATAGTGAGGATGAGTCTCCTCTCTCTTCCCTTCCAGTAAACAAGGAATTGGAGTAACACCAGTGCAGGATCAGGGAAAAGAAGAGAGAGGTAGGACCAGGGAGCCTCTCTGGTTGCCACTGCATTGCTAATTGGTCAGTTCCCCCACCCGTGCCTCAGTTTCCCCAGGGCAGGTACTGTATGTGCAGTGCAGTGTCACACCAGATGTCATGCTCAGATACCCTAGCATCAATTTGTTTTTTAATCAGGGCTGCAGTTGGAAGCTTCCCCACAAATTGAGTGAAAAACAGTTCCCCAAAAGACACATGGGGCTGGTTTTAACCCTACTGCTCATGATTGTCCCACACCTTTCTCCCTCCGCGTGAGCCTCTGCCACCTTCTGCCTTCATGCGCTAATCCCAGCAGGTTGTTCTTAAAGATGCTTCTGGTGGCACTAGGCTGTCTCTATTGCTTGTGACAGGTATCACACCCGAGGGAAAGCTGCTCCTGCCTAGTGGCTCCAACACATCCCAGAGCCCTGCAGGGCACCTTCATGCCCCTGCCATGATCATGCTAATGAATGCCACCTTTTGGGACTGAGTTTAAGTATTTCCTAGCTGTAATTTGGGTATTTATTGTCCAGGAGTCTTAGAATCCAAGTTGCYGTGTAATTAAACATGGCATTTCACAGCATCACAGATGCATCTAGAACAGATCTGTACAGCTGTGCCCATAGCTGTTATTAAAACATTTCATCACACAGATCCTTCTTCCCCAGCACCAGGAGGAGTTTATTCCCTGCAGGAGGGATCTGCTCGGACCGAGGGAGCACCATGCAGTCCCAGAGGGTGCTGAGCGGGGCTGAGCCATCAGTCTCCCAGTGCCATTTTTCCTGGAGTAGCTGGGAAGTGCTGAGCTTTCCATGGAACCTGCAAACCTGCAGCACCTGCGCACTTCACCTGGCACTGATGGGATCACACGGCCAGACAGCATTTCGGCCACTGCTACAGCATCTTACAGGACGCCTGCAAGAAAAACAAAGCTATGGAGAAGGTCTGACCTCGGGGATGTTCACTTGGAGCTCCGTTGGCTGGATGGGCTTTTTCCATCAGACATCCCCAGAGAGTTGGGGAAGGGCACCCAGTGCTTTGCAGGGAGGACCGAGGACTGGGGCAGGACCTGGCAGCTCTGCATGTCGTGATGGTACTGGCTGCTCTGCTCGTGGTGATGGAGCATCCCACCTTGCTGGAATCATCACAGAGTGCCTGAAAAAAGCAACCTCTCCATTTTCTCCTAGCTGGCCCTTAGATCTTGAGAATGAAGGCCCACCACTGGGCAAGCGGCTCCCAGCTGAATTACCAGCTTGCTGTTGTGGTAGCGAAAGTTTCCAACTGCAAACACTTGATTCTGCAGTTACCAAGAGAGAAAGAAAGAAAATTCTCCCATGCAGAACAGTGTTTCGAGGTCAATAGAGAAAACCCTGTGGCCTGAATACCCAATCTGGGGAGACTCAGGAGCCTGGCAGGGAGGCTTGGGGTCTGGGTGTCTGCGTTGTCACACTTGTAGCCAGGTTACCATGGCTCATCCGCAGTGCATCCACAGCCCGGGGGTCTGCTTCTTGCCTGCATTCAATGGGCTCTGCTCTTCCAGCATTGAGAAGGACAGTTGATTTGCAGAAGAAAAGCGAGTCCTTAGTGGTCCTGTCATGTCATCGCCCCGGGGGTTCACAAAGGACTGTGGGTGCAGCCCAGAAAGGGGCTGCCTGTGCTGCCCTGCAGCCCCCGGCATGGCCCAGGGACCAGCTGCCTGTGGGCACGGTGCCCGCTCCCCTCCCCAGGAAGGGGTGCTGCACCCAGGAGCGGCCAGGCACCCACCTCGCCCCGCTCAGCCGGGCTTGGGCACAGCCCGGTCCCCTGGGTGGCCTCTCTGGGTGTCCCAAAAAGGGGACCTGAAGCACGGTGGCAAGCGGTGAGGACACAGAAATGGCCACATTGCCTTAAATTCATGGGTTCAATTAGCACCACTCTGTGCACGGGAGTGTCTGGGTGCCTGGTGCCCAGGCAAAGGGAGCGCTGGGACCTCCGTGCCTTCAGAGACACGGGTCAAAAGCCACCGAAGCAGCCAGGAGGGACACGGGGACCCTGCTTTTTGAGGTTTTCTTCCCAAACGCTTGAGCGGAGACCCAGCGCAGGGTATCCAGTGGGGATGCTCGGGCTGTGGGTGGTGCTCAGTCTCTGCAGGACACCCTGGCTGCCCTGTCTGTCCATCCCATGGACGGGGACCCCTGCTCAGCTCTCTTTCGGGGCTTCCCTCCACCAAGCCCTGCCAGTGTTTGCAATTGCGGGGCTGCTGCTGGGGGAGGGGAGTTGGGTGCTTCGGCTGGTCTGCCCAACCCCCCTCCCCTCCTCCTGGGGGATGAGAACTGAAATAAAAGGTCCATTTCTTTAGAAAGCCAGGCCTGACTATGGGAAGGGTCCCTGTATCCATGCAGCTCTCCCGGCCTCCCGCTCCCCTGTTTAGTAATCTCACTTCTGGGCCTGAATTCATTCAGACGTTGTGAAGGATTAGCTGACCTTTCTTTCAGCACTTGGTAAGCTGGGGATGTTAAAGCTTCCCAAAAATTAAACTCTCAGGAGGCTGTCTTCGAGGCTGGGAGCCTGGAGAGCTGCTCAGCGGCTGCTTCCTCAGCATCCACCCCAGGGCAGGGACAGACCTGGGACTGTCCCTTTGTCCCCCCACCGAAAGTGCTCAGATCCACACACAGCCTTAGCACCCGGCTGCACGGTCCTGGTGCGGGGTGAAACCAGCTGGTTTTCTCTCCTACAAGATAGTATGGCTATTTTTCCTCTTTGCCATATATGGGTTTCAGCGCCTGCTTTTCCTGGCTTCTCTCTGCCACCATGAGAGGACGGGATAAGGGAACATGTGAGCCCATGAGCCTGGGAGCTGAGGTTTGGGGGGGTGGTCGAAAGCTGTCTGAGAACAGACGATGCTGTCACAGCTAACAGGTGGCACAAGCTAGCAGGGACAAGCTGCTCTCACCTTTGCGAGGGAGCGTTCACTCTGAAACCTAACAATGACTTGTGGCTTATGTAGCATTTTGCTGCCTTAGGTGTCAAGCTGGAACTGAGCATGAGGATTTATTTTAAGCTCCCAAGTGCAGACGTGATGGAGTGACATACAAAGTACTTCCCGCAGAGGTGGAATTGGACATACGACGAGGCTGCACTCCCCTGACCAAGTGAATCTGATTCTCTGAGCTGCTCTTTGCTGGATGCAGGGGAGATGGAGGAAAATTTCCCTCTTTTTCCACATTTTTGCTATTAATTTTCCCCTGACAGTGAATCTCAGAGCTGGGGGACTATACCTGGGCATGAGCAGAAAGGGCACTGCTATCAAAGTGCATTTTGTCTCCCTGCAGCCTGGGGCACAGAGCTGACCCCCAGGCACCGGCAAGGGAGGTGAAATTGCTGCTTCTCCCATTTGAGGACCCTGAGAAAGCAGCTGGAGCCACGGGGAAGCTGGCGGCTGCATGGCCCATGCCCCACCACCCTGCAAAAGGCTGCGGGCTGCCTTTGGGGGAGCCCTCCTGCTGCAATGGGGGGGTTGCAAGGACGACCCCACACCCCAGCAGTCAGGGCAGCACCTTCCCTGTTTGGTTTCAGACTCTCCCATTCGGGGTTATGTTGTTGCATCTGGCAGAACAGGAGCGAATTCATCAGTGTGAGCAAAGCCCGCGTGCAGCCAAGCCTGACCTTCTGCCCAAACCCAGATGGGGAGAACAAATTGCACAGAGGGAGAGCAGGGCTTCATCCAAAGCCCACGGAAACCAGTGGTGAAACTAGAAATTGTTTCTCCTCCTCCCACTTGCTTCCTCTCTCCATCTCATTTGAACTGAAGCTGTTTGCATGCAGAAAGAAGCAAACCAATCCAAACGCCGCCACAGAGGCAGCATCTGAGCCACGCAGAAGCCTGACTCAAGCAAACCCATTGCTGTTCTTCTCTTCTTTCCATCCACTTAAACTCAGTTATTTTACGGAAGCTGTGAGGGGGGCGAGGGGATGCCTTTGTTATCMATTTAAATTGCTTGTTTAAATGGGCAGCCAGCTTCTAATGGGGCTAATTTTATAGGCACCATAACCCGATGCGAGAAGTTTCTTTTACGACTCTCCACTCCCCCTGTCTCAAGCAGGAGCAAGGGCTGCGGCCGAAGCCCCGGGGAGTTTGCACAGATCTGTGGCGGAAAAAGGCATTGGTAATTCACAAAAATAAAACTGTCTTATGAGATATAAATTAGATTATTGCTCTGGGGAGATGAGCTGCTCTGCTCACCCACGGGGCTGCCACCGTTGGATAGCATCTGTTGCAATTACAGGTTCTTCCAGCCTGCTCGGCAGAAATGACCTCCCAAATATTTCAGCAGCAGCTGGAGCACGCACAAACAGTCGATGTTCTTTCTACAGCTGAACAGCAAGTGCTTGGTCTGTGCTAAATTGCTAGCTGGTGGCCCTATCTCCTCTGAGGACTCTGGGGGGGTCCAGAGTCCCCTCGCTGAAGGTAACAGGGTCCAGATTGTCACCTTGCAGCAGGCACTGGAGGCTGAGCTTGTCTCTCTTCATGGGTTTGTAACAGTGCAAAGTGCACCCTTGGCACTAGATCAGCAATATTAATTGCCCATGAGAGGAAGCATATAATCAGCCTTCAATGCTGTATAATTACACAGAAATTACCAGAAGAAATTAATTCCAAAAGGTGAACATATGKGCTGCAACGCTGAAGCCGAAGCTGGATTTTTGCCTCTGGTTACTGCCACTCATAACTGAGGGCAGAATCTAGGCCAAAAGTGTGTTTTCTAGTTTGTGATTTATTGTACCAAAATGGAGCTGGTAATGAAAACCGTGCTCCACTTAATACACAGTCGACTTCCAACAAAAATGCCAGCAGGAACTCTTTCTTCTCCTTCTTGTGTTACAGCTGCCCGTCAGCAGAGAATCTACGAGCTTGGCTCTCCTGCCGTGGCCATGGGGAGAGGCACCACCACACCACGAAACCCCAACGCTCACTGGCACCAGGCTCAGCGGACGGGCACCCCGCCGTGCCCCTGCCAGCCCCCGGCCAGCCCTGGACCCTCCTCTGCCTCTCCCCAATCTCCCCCATCCTCTCACACCTTCCCCCACCTGAGCAGGGCTGAGCCTGAATTGCAGATTATTTCAGCAAGCAAATAAAAATCCGCCTTAATTGCAGATTATTTCAGCTAGCAACTAAAAATCAGGCTCTATGACTATGTATTTCAGCACACTGGTCTCCAAAATTGCCCCCACGGACTGGCTCCATCATGCCGAACCTGCCCCACTTTGCTGCAGCATTGACCCATTCAACCCAAACCATGTGGGTGCTGAGCACCCACCGCAGCACCCAAAGCTGATGGAGCCAGGTGGGGTGAGTGCTTTGCTCCTTCCTGGCCCAACCTGCTGCTTCCTAGCCTTAAAAATGCCATTTTTCTTCTGTGTGCGCTAAACAGCAGGACACCTCCCCTCTCCTTGCTGAGAGCAGCAGGTGGAGGAAGCTCTGAGGAAGCCCAACAGCGGCGAAGGGACCCTACAGCCCTTCCGACCCCTCCTTTGCAAACACGGGGCAACCTGTGGGAAACCGTTGGGAGATGGCCGAGTGCCACGGCTGAGCCCCTTCGCTGCAAACGGGAATTCATTTGCATGCCAAAGTTGTAGTCGGGCGCTTTACAACACGGTGCAAGCATATAAATGTATTTGAATCTTCAATATCTCCCAGCTATCGCCCGGCAGCACGTTCCCCTTGGAGAAAATCCCTCTGGGGGGGTTGGTGGAAGGGGGTCCCAAATAAAAGATGCCCAAATGAAACCTCAGGTCCCAAGGGCAGCAAGATGATGGAGAGCTGAAACGCACCAAATTCAGGCACATGGTGTATCTGCGGCGGAGTTTTCCCAGCCAAAAACGTGCGTGCCAGCGACAACAGGAAACTCGCGGGCTGTGTGACAAGTGTTGTGGCCTCTCCTTAGCTCTCTTACTGCCTCAATGGGTCCCGGGTGACTCTGCAATCAAGGTCCCATTCAAGCCAGGAAGAGTCGAATCCCAGGGATATGTGTTAGGCCAGCACTTTCCACTTCTCTTTCAGTTCATGGACACCTATAAATTTTCCAGGGACAGTGGTACAGTACATGCCTCCGCTGCAGCCACTTCCACAGACTCCTTAAAAGTAGTCCAGGACCCTGAGAAATTCATTATGTTAAGCAATTAACAGTGATGCGTGTGAGTTCATGGACCTTCTCGCTGCCAAGGACCAGAGCACAAACTCTATCACCCCCAGTCAAGGCAAGCGAGTCAAATTATTGGTGATAAATACATTTATTCCAAATGTTGACCCACTTTACATCCCTTTATTTAACACAGCTGCTCTAAAGGGGGGTTGGAATAAAGGGAAAATAAAGTCTGTGAGTCTTCATGCCTCCCTGGTTCTCTCAGCAGAGCTGGCTGAATTCCTGTTACTATTATTAGTGTTGCGATTGTTGTTGTTATTATTATTGTTATGATTATATGCATTTCATTCTCTTTTGGGTAATGAATAATTTATGACTCTGTCTCGATCCCCTTTCAATGGATTCACTATCCAGGGAGACTTGCTGAATAATTTGGATCATTCGTTTTCAAGTGCATGGGCTGCCGACAAATTGTTCGCTTTTCATTACTGGGGACATTCATTGGTCACCCAAATCAGGGGTTTTCTTTGGTCGCCCCAAGCACGTGATGTGCCGTCTGGGGTTTTGTCAGGATTTTTCGGGTTTTTTTTTGTTTTTTGTTTTTTGTTTTTTTTGGATTGGGTGAAACTTTGTGAAGTGGAGACTAACAAATGGCTCATTTGGGGGGCTGGATTTCTGGAGAAATCAGTTTGCCAAATTTTTGTGAACGTTTGGTGGTTTCGCAGAGACTTGTGAGAAGTAAATGCTACGGAGCATATTAAACGTTATTTAATGTTTTAAAGGCGTCACTATTTTTGCCGTTTGATTTGATCAAAACTATTGTACAGGTGATTATTAGGCTTTTGCTTACTCAGTGCTAACTAGAGAAATATTGCAGTATTAGACCTAGCTGCTTCTTTGCCTAAAATCCTGGGGGCAAGTGAATTTTCAAGAGGCTTGTGTTTGGGGATTTTTTTCCCTTAAAATCAAATGAATGCCTGTATTAACCTGGCTGTGTCCACCAGGACTGGTTTCAGGACCCTGCAGTGCCCTGATCCTGCACAACATGGTCCATCCCACGAAAGCAGCATCCCCCCAGCCCCAGGCAGGCTCCCAGCTCGACAGAGACACATCCCTGGGCACGCACACGGCGCAGCGAGGATGAGCACTGCTCCTCGCTCTGCTGCTGGACCACGGGATGGAGACAGTTGACACATCACCGCTGGTACCTGCAGTTTGTCTGGGAGGTCCCTACTTGGGCAAATCTCAGCAGATTTGCTGCCAGCTCCATGAAAATTATTAAGACATGCCACGCTCAGCTGCAGAATGAACTGATAGCAAAGCTGCATTCGTCCACAAACCCTCTTGATCCTCCCGCTGCTAGCCCAGACCACGTGCCGTGCCCAAAAATGCCACGGGCTAAATCCAGGTTCTCCTGGGAATTAACAGGGCTGTGCATCACCGCTCCTGCTTAGACCTTCCCAGCACGGCGTGGTGTGATTGCGACCCCGTAGATGCAGAGCATCCAACTCCCTGCACCACGATGGCTGCAGAGGACAACCTCACAGTCCCCAGGGCCCTGAACCAGAGGGGCTCATCCCCTCCCTGCCCCGCACCGCCTGCTGCCTGCACTGCCTGCTTAGCCCCGATTTACGAGCAGCGTGTGAAGGACAGACACTGGGCCGCTGGGCTGAACAATGCGGGAATATTAGCCGAGTTACAAAAACAAACAAACCAAACCCCGCCGGGAGCCCGTTTCATTTATCTTCTTTTGTCCAGTTTTGCTTCAGCGTGAAAGTCGCCCTTTCAAGTCCAGCAGTTGTGTTCCAGCCCCGGCGGGTAGCTGATCCAAAGCGTTACACTGAGAACTTCCCAATGGCATGTTTGCACAGTTCAATTCATTTCTAAATATTCAGTGGAGTTTCCCTCCCTCCTACCCTCCCAGGACTTTTTGCCCAGGAGCCGAGGGTGTAAAGTACAGGGCCGGGGATACTGGTGCACAGAGCCTTTGTGTGCAAACACAAGCTGCTGTTTGTATTTGCCTTCACACTGTCAGAGCTCAATTGTGTGCAATGCAATACTGGCTACCAGTCTGCTTTCAATATCCGCTCGGCCATCCCTGCTGCCAGAGAGACGCTCCCCCTCCCCGGCCGCTTTGAAGCAAAGTGATTTAATTTCATGAGACTTTCGGTAATCACATTACAATCTCCAACATTAACCAGAACTGACTCCCTATTGCAAAAGGGCGGGTGGACGATCGAGTAAACAGCCTGGCTCGGGACAGCCTGCAACGCCAGAGGAAGGCAAAATGCACGACGGCTGCCTGGCTGGTTCTGCGCCGCTTATCAGATGAAGCTGGAAAACAACAGCCTCTTGCCAGCACCGGGAGGGAGCAGCCGGCTTTGGCCATCCCGAGGATGCTCTGTGGGCTGCTCTGCTCATCTCACGCACCACGATGGCTGATTTTTAAACCCAGACCTTTTTCTCCTATCTGTAGCTCTACCCATCATTTACCTTCCTTCTTCCCTGTTCCATTCACAGTGTCCTGATACCTCTGTCACATCCCCCAGGACTGGATTTTGCTTCTGGGACAGGCTCCTTCTGGTTACACATCACTACATGCTGTGGTGGCCAGTGGTCCAAAAAAGCCAGGGCCTCCCTGCACAGGGAGCGGGGTCTAGGGAAGGTCTAGCATGAAGAAGAGGAGGCTGAGAACAGGGAGATTCAGGTCTCGCCTGCCTGCGCTGTCTCTCCCTCACCCCTCCTCACCTCCCTGCACGCGTGGCTCAGCTCTTCCCAGAGCATCTCCTGACCAACCAGAGATCATACACTCGACCCTGAAGGAAAGTACTTCTGGGGCTGTGAGAGCAAACCAAGGTGCTGCACTGGGCTGCCGGGCACTGGGCAATCCCCATTGGGTGTAAAAAAAATCCCTTTTTCTGTTCAGATGCGTTGTCCTTGCTCTCTCCATCCACTATGGTCTGACTGCCTAAGACTGGACCCTAAATATCCAGATGGCTGACATTGCGGGGCATTAATTCGCCCCATGGAGCTGCCATGAAATAGTCATACTCGGTCAAAATGAAGCACGAATCCCAATAACCCACGCAGCGCCGCGGAGTGCAGCCTGGTAGGGAGCAGGGTGATGGATGGCTCCAAAATACCATGGGAAAGATGACATGGACTCCTCATCCATCTTCCCGTACAAATCTGAGAACTTGGAATACACAGGCGTGTGTAAAGATGGCGATTGGGGACGGAACAGCTGGGCTTCGCCTCGCGCAAGCTGGGAGCTCGCAGACCCAGCACGGATATGGCATGCAGCCCGGAGAGCGAGCCGCGCAAAGTGGGGATTGCTGAGCCAGCAGCTCTCCTCCTGCGTTTCTTCTCTAATTCCCACCTGGGTCAGGGGGGAAAGAAATCCCCCCGCTCCCTCGCGCCCTGAGAAATTGAGGAATGCTCTTCTTGCTCCATCATGCACCATCATCAAATCTGTGTTTACTTCTCTGCAATCAGAAGGTGTTTCCCATGCCAGCAGTTCCCTGCAGCAGGTCAAAGAGAATAAATTTGTTGTAAAACAAACCTGCAGAGCCTGGCTGCTGCCAGCCTGCGTCAGTGCCCTGGCTGCCCCTCACGTTGGTTTTGCCCTTTTCCAGGTGAATTTGGGGGTGCTGGGTGTAGGCTCCTGCCTCTCCACCCTCCTCTCCCCAATCAGGGGAGATGCAGCAGCTTTGACCCTCAAGCAGGGAAAAAGTTTGTCTCCGAGACACCCCCGAGGCTGCTCGCCCAAACTTGCACTGGCATTCCCGCTCGCCTGCCCACACAATCTTTCTTGCTGCTCATTTTTGGCAGAAGATGGCAAAGGTCTCCTGGGCTCATCCTTTACCTTTACCAGCTCTGCCATCCCCAGGGGCACATCACAAGGCTGGGGGCTGCAGCTCCCCACGCAGCACCCCGGGGCACCCTGCCCCTGTGCCGGGCTCAGTACAAGAGGGGATCCCTCTCCAGGTGATACCACAACCTGGGCGACAACAGCCAGTGGGCAAAGCCGGAGGTCCCTGCCAGCCCATAACCCCCCGCGAAATAATTTAGAAAGACCCTGCGCTTCAAGGAGAGCATGAAATAGAGGTTTTTGCCTTCCCCAGCCTCCAATCCTCTATCAAGGAGGGAGATGCAACCCTCAACCGTCCCATCATTTACAAGACACTTTGAAAAAGTTTGAAAGGATAACTCCTGCCTGCACCCCTCCTGCTTTCACAGCTGTGTGTGGGACATGAAACTGGGCTCTTTCCCTACCTATTGCTTTCTTTGCTTGCTGCACTCCGCAGCGATGCGGCGGTCACTTTGCGCAGGAGATGCACGTTGTGAGCAGCAGCAATTTTGTGCCTAGTTTGCGCTGTCGATGCAGCAGTCCCTCCCTCAGTGTCAGCTGAGACCTTGGGGTTCCCAGCACCATCCCCCCTGAGCCCTGGGATGAAGCAGTCTCTCTGGCCATATCACTCCATCAGTTTTTAAACTCCAGTCTCCACTAAAACCAGTGCTGTTCAAAATAAATCCATAAATCACGCTCCCAGCTGAGTTGCATGCCTCCTCCATCCCCAACCCTCCATTGACATGGGTGCCTGTGCTCTCCCGGCTCAGAACCCATTTTTTTAGTATCTACCTAAAAAACCACAATATTTTTTCCTCCCCACCAGTTAATCCCCTGCCTTCTGATGAGCCTAACGCAAACTCCCAGCCGGCGTGTGGCTGAGCCCCTTCATGCCGCTGATCTCTGCTGCAAACACGGGCTGCTCCCGCCTGGGACGGAGCGAGAGCAGCCGAGCCCCCTGCTYGGCTCCCCCCAACAGCCTCCCAGGCTGCACCGGCTCAGAGCAGGAAAAGCCTCCCTGTCTCCTTATCAGTCCCCAGGGCATCCTAATCCCCCTATAAATGAAAGCTATTATACAGATATCTTTTTAAAAGCCTGCCGTCACTTCAACCAGGCAGCCCTGTCCCAGCCGTCAGGGGATTGATTTTTTGGAGTGTGGTTAGTGGGGGTGAGACGCTGCCACCGGACAGAGCCGGGTTTGCACCRGGTGAGGATCTGGCCTGTTTCTTTACGAGCTGTGCTTTGATTCCTGCTCAGGTGCAGACCCGTCTCCCCCGTAACGCCAGGCTGCAGAGCCAGGCTGAGCCCCACGGCCATGCCAGGCTCCCCATGGGCTCTGCCATGCTGCCATGTGGGAAGCAGCGGGGATCTGGCAGGGATGCTCAGGGAGGGGAGCTCGGGTCATGCAAAGGAAATGTCCCCCGCTGATTGCAGTGGCAAAGGCCAAACGGCAGCCACCGCTCCGGAGACACCCTGGGGACGAAGCAGATGTGACTGCTGGGCTCTGCCACTGCCGAACCCTTTTCCCAGGTCTAAGCCGTCTGCGTGGGCTGATCCTGGCAGCAAAACCTCTACCTCCCCTGCTGCTGCCTGAAAAATTGGGGGGACCTGTCTGGTGCAATCATGAACATGCTGCAAATAAATGATCCAGGTGGGGTTGAGTCTGGGGCTGTGAAGCCTCCCTCCGCGTCTCGAGGGCTCAGCCCTGCCTCAGTGAGGGCTGGTGTGTCCTGCACTGCAGGCAGCTGTGTCAGTGCTTTCTAGGAAAGGTTGGATGTTGTATTTGGTGGGTCCTGGGGCTGGTTTGGGTTTATTTCTGCCGTTTGAAATTTCACGGGGTAAAATGATGTACAACCTCTGCAATACTATGAAGGTAACCAGCTGGTTCCAGTCGTCCTGACCCAAGATCTCCTTCGCCCTGCATGTCCCCTAAAGCAGAACTGGCTGGGGAAGAAACTCATCGCAGCACCCCAAAATCCTCCAGAAGGTCCCCAGGAAAACTCTGCTTGCACAGCCCAACCCTGGCACACAATAGCCCATAATAAGCGCAAGAGCCTCCAAAAACACTGTACCGAAAAGCAGGGCATCCCAAAAGGGAGGCAGGAGAGACCTAGGGCCAAAGAAGTCAGCAACCCTCCGTGGTCAGAAAGTCCATCCCCCATCCCCGAGGATGAAGGGGAGATACATTAAGAATATAAAGACAGGCTCATGCGTCCCAGCTGCCCCCACTTCATGGGCCAGGTAGGAAAACCAGAACCCCGGGAGGGTTTTTACAAGCAGGATCCCTACAGGCAGCAGAGATTCAAAGCCCTCGCGTGCTTCTCGCTCCGTCCTCGGAGAGGCAGCACGTCCCCCCGGGTGGTCACAGGGAGTCTGCCGAAGCGAGGACGGCGTAGGCTGAATAAGGATGACATGCTTTGGCCCAGAAAGAGAAGGGCAGAGATTAGCTGTGGACAAGCTCAAGGGAAGGCAAGTGTCCAACCCAGAGTGCCAAGCCTGGTTTTGTTTTAGCCTTAACTGCGCTTTTTTGTTTGTTTGTTTGTTGGTGTAAAAACCTTTCTGTTGGAAATCAGTTTAACTTTAAGCTTCCTGAGAATAAAAGCCTGTGAGAAAGCTCTGCCCATGCAAGACCTGCTTGGGAGGCTACAATGGGAGTCTCAGCAGCTTATGGGCCCATATTTCTATGGCTACAGCACCCATCTGCTCAGCAATACAGCGTTACCCACAGCTTGTGCAATTCCCCATGCAGAACAACCCGCTGGGAGCTGAACCAGGGCTGGGGTGCAAAGGACCTGTGGCTCCGTGGACGGCACATGGTGCCACGAGAGGTCCAGCCTGCACAGGGTCCGTTCCAGTTGCTGGCTGGTGCCATGTCGCTGCTGAAGCTGTCCCAGTTGCAGTGTTTCCCTAGACACAAGGATGCTATGATACTGCTTCACACCTTTCTTACCCCAAGTCCAAAGCATTTTGCACAGCCCCTTTTTACTCTCTATAAATGGGGAAACTGAGGCACAGAGGGACAAGACAAGYCTGGATATCAGAAATGATGACTATTCCTAATATCCTCAGAAGATAATGGGTAGTATCAGCACACAGCAGTTCCAAAATCAGCCTTGCCTGGCTGGCTGAATCTAGAGACATAGTCGCCCTGTGCTGCTCAGCCCCAGGCAGCAGCATCCGTCTCATATAGGATAGGCAGAGGATACTACACCCTGGGGATCCTGCATGGGCACCCTGGAGATCCTGCACTGCCACCCTGGGGATCCTATATGGGGACCCTGGGGATCCTGCAGGAACACCTTGGAAATCCTGCTGAGAGCCTCTTTGCTCAGATAAGAAATGTCACTGCTTTACAAGGCGAGAAAGGATGCTTGCATCCTTCCCCGTCCCTCTGGAAGAGATGTGGCCATAAGCAGGGTAAAGACTGGGGACACTCAGACTCCCCTTCTCCTCACAAAGGGAGGTCACAGGGATTTACAAAGCCACTTAAGTCCTCTGTCTGACTCCCRTCCCACCATGGTGCCTGGAACCGAAGGGGAAGAGGGTGCAATGGACGTGCCCCTGCCCG
This sequence comes from Phoebastria nigripes, assembly GCA_035582835.1. Lineage (NCBI taxonomy): Eukaryota > Metazoa > Chordata > Aves > Procellariiformes > Diomedeidae > Phoebastria > Phoebastria nigripes. The sequence continues at coordinate 899,798 of JAYKAV010002799.1, forward strand.
ACCAGGTCCCTGCCAGCTCTCCTGGTCCTACCCACACTCCACTTCCCACTCTGCTGCAGACAGAGCCCTCTCTTCCTCTGTCCCCCGCTGAGACAGACCATTCGCAAAGCCCTGAATCACCACAGGAGAGGAGAGGAGAAGACAGAAAGGACATCTCCCACCAGCCCAGTCCTTCCTGGCCTGATGGCTCTCAACCACTGTGAACCATTGTCACCCATCGGTGGCCCCAGGACTTGCCCTGACTCCCCGCTCTGCTGCGTGCTCCTGGGGTGCCTCRACCCTGCAGACAGACATCGGGGGCTGCTCGCCCAGCCGAGCAACGGCTGCAGGACCCTCCGGTGGGCCCAAAGCCATCAGTCACCGCCAGCTTGACTCCTTGTCCCATTCGGAGGCCAAGGGGAATGGGAAGGAATCGTCTCGTAGGGCTACCCAACACCCTACTGTGCCGACCCTCGGGAAAACAGTTACAGACGGGATGAGAACCTGAAGGCTTTTTGAATGGAGATGGTTAATGCAGGATAAAGAAAAGGGATCATGTAAATTTAATAAGGGACACCAGGAACTCCCTGAGAGGAAATCCTACAGTCCTTACATCCCTCTGCAGGACCAGAGTGAGAAGAGCTCACAGCGGTGGAAGGATTTGATTTCCCTGGTTGTGATGAGGCTGGGGGGGAGCCCACCAGCTGTTTTAGTAAGCACTGCCCTGCAAACACCTCCCTGGACTGCCACTGAGATGATAAAGCCCCAGGTTGTCTGGAAGGAAGTTTTTCATTGGGAGTGTTTGGCAGGCTGTTCTCTAATAGTTCCTGGTCCCCTCCTTGTCTAAGATGAAGCTTCTCTTTAGCTGGAGGAGAAACTTGCTCGCAAATTGCTCTGACATGAGACACATCCCAGCCTGGGAACCCTACAGCAGTGCACATCGCGGAGCGGAGCCTGTCTAACACCAGGCTTCGTGCGCAGCTTGTGCCAAAGCCCGTATCTGAAAACACAATATGTTTCCTTTCTTTCACTGCAGTCGCACTTGTTATTGTTAAACACTCTCTAGGCATCACATAGGGCCAAAATCCGAGAGGCGCCCGGCACCTGCAAACACCATTGACGTCAGACACACATGCAGGTGCCGGGCGCATCTCCCGGCCCCACAGGGGAAAGAGCTGCGAAGCACCAGAGCCGGCACTGGGAACGGAGTCTGGAGGTTGTTCTCAAAGCGCCTGTCAGCGAGCTGCAGCCTGGGTTTGTCTAGAAGCGCTTTCTCCGGCCAAGGCAAATGTAAAGGTATTTTATGAAAACTAAAGGGAGTATTCAAAAGCAGTGCTTGTCCGTGTTCATTTCCAGCACTCAAAATAATGCCACAGTTCGTGAGAAATTGTGGAATGGTGTCGACTGCATTTTATTGATGTCACTAAATCTGGTCGAAGCCCCTGCCTGCATTTTCCTGTGTCCACACAAGCTCACCAGCAGTTGAGCTCYGACAACATTTTAGTTCGGGCCTTTTCCAGCTGCAATCTCCTCTCACAGGGGAGCTGGAAGCTTCATCAGGACAAACTGRGTTGGAGACACGCAGCTTGGGCCGGACCAATGCTGAGCAAATGGAGCCGACCCAACGGCGCTGGAGAGAGGGAGGATGAAGCACAGACCTCCGAGCTTGTCTCCAAGCTGTGTCCTCCCTGGAGCATGTTAGCTCCCAGGCGCCCGGCCAAAGCTGGGCTGTAAGGCCAAGCTCTACGTGGATGAGTTATTTGCCAGGTAAAGTTGATGGGAACCTGAATCTGTGAAAAGCTCTGCTGGCCGGGCTCCTTCTGCAGGAGCAGGTCCCTGGAGAACATCTCCTTGGGCCAGGCCCTGTCCTCTCCGTGTGCGGTGCCCGGGATCTTGCAGGCAGCAAGAAGTGATAAAGAAAAATTAGATCTGGCTGGCGAAAAACGTTCCCGTGGGAAATTTTGACTTTTTGTCAGAAACTCCAGAGCGTTTCTTTTTCAGCCCCAAATAAGCATGAATAGGAACAAAGATTCGGTTTTGGCAGGGGGAATGGGCTTACCAAAGAAAACACCCAAATTTTTAAGCAAAGCAGACACATTCTACCATTTTTCTCCCTGGTTGAAAAAAACAATTTTCCAGAAAGAAGAGCAAATTCAGTGAAAAAATTGTAATCAGTTCTCACACCACTGCCTGGGGCAAATTCAGCTAATTTGGCTAATTCACCTGCCCCCTCACCACTGCTGCTCAGGAGGGTTTGGCCTCCTCTGGCTTCTCTCTCAAGAGGTTGAAGATCCCTCCAGTGTGCAGCCAGCAACACCACCATCAACTCACCGCTCATCCCCTGCCTCTGCCTGGCAAAGGCTGGGTCCATAGCCCTCGGGTGACCGCAAAGCCTGACTTTCTGTCTGGATTTAGGAGAGAAACCAGGGTGGACCGATGGTCATGAGCAAGTGGGTGGGAGCTGAATAGGGTTATTGTGATCTTTATCTAGGGGGATCATTCCAGGCAATGTGGGCTTGGCAGGGCAAGGCAGTTGTTTGGCCGTGGTTGGTTTTGCAGACTGATAGGTATGGCCCCAGGGAATGTGCAGCAGAAACGGGCTGGGAAAAATTATTTTACGGTAGCTTCATCCTTGCAAAACATTCACTTCCCAGCAAAAGTCAGCGGAAAAGGAAAAAACTGAGTGATTTTCATTTGCAGAAGGCTGACGCGGCTAGGACTGTGCATGGTCTGAAATGCAAAGCCTGACACAAAACTCACGCATTTTATTGGAAACTGGGAACTTGTTTCCTTTTTATTCGAAGTAAATTGGAAGGGAGAAGGATGGTAAGTGCACGGGGCCAGCATAATAACCGAACAGAAGCATTTTCAGGAGCACTTCAGGACCCTACAGAGCAGACCAAGGGTCCAACAACACCCTGAGATMGCACCAAATTTTATGGCATCGCCGATAGCAGTAATTCTCTTCCTGCACGCAGGGAATTCGTCCCTGCCTATGAGATGGGACTGAGGCCTGGGGGGAGCTGAGCCCCTCCTGTTCCCCTGGACCTGGTGCTGAAGAAGAGGCAGCGCTGGGCCCGCCCTGGGGCGGCGGTGGGAAATAATCAAGACTGCAGAGGGACCCCGCCGGGACAGAAGAAAAGCAAAACGCGGAGATAAACCCCGGCTCGGCGCTGTTGGCGCATCCCAGCGGCACCCACCGCCTTCCCTTCCGGGAAACGGCATCTCCCCGCCGCTTCCTCCCCTGCCACCGCCCCGGGGCCGCGCCCGCTCCGCCCCGACGTGAGCCGCAGCCCGGCGGGGAGCGGAGGCTCCGGGCCGGGGCAGAGCATCGCCCCGCGGGGCAGGCACCGCCGCTCGCTGCCGGGACCCCCGCACCTTTCCCCGGCGCCGCCACCGCGTGTGCCCCGGTGCCACCGGGCTGCAGGACCGGGCGCCCCGTCTCCCCGCCAGATAACCCAGGCTTGGYCGTGCCTCGGGGTTGAAGGCGCCGGCGAAGAAATTGCGCTCCCTGCAAGGGACACATCTGATTGTGATTTGGGGGAAAAAAAAGGAGAAGGGAAAAAAAAAAAGCCCAACCCCGGCCGCTCGGCGAGGTTTTTTTCCTATCGTCGGAGCTGCAAATATTTTGGAAGACGGGGCCGTGTTTTCCGTGTAAACAAGGCGGCGGCGGGAGGGCGGCGGGTGCCGGGGACGCGCTCCGCGGGGCCGGGGGGTCCCGGTGCGGAGAGCCGAGCCGAGCCCGGGGCGCATCCCAGGCCCCGGGGCTGTGTCACCCCCAGCCAACGGCACACGGCTGATCCCAGGGGCTGGCACCGACCCCCTAAACCACGGCGAGGCGGGGACCGGCAGCGCACGGGGATCCCGCTGGGGAGCATGGGGTGGAAGATCGGGGGGAGCCGTCGGCGGGATGTGCGGGGACTCAAGGGGAAGAGCACCCCAAACTCTTCACCCTTGGCCACCCCGGGCAGAGGCGAGGGACGCCCCGTCTCCCCTCGGGGACAGCCCGGAGGCTGGGGCTCGCTTACAGCCAGAATGGCGCGAGTTTCTCGTCCGAGACGGAGCGAACCGGCTGCTTCCCGGTTCTCATTTGGCATTAGGGCTCGTTCAAGTCCCCGCCGCCCCGCCACCGCCCCCCGGGGCCACCCGCACCCCCTGAGGATACAACGACGGGAGCTGCCGGTTTTGCCGAGCTGCCCTCCCCAGCGCCCGGCCGCCTTCTCCCTCCGGGAAGGACCGGAGCCCGTCCCCGTCCCGCCCGGGCACGGAGCCTTTCGGGCGAGCTGGAGGCTTTGCGGCGGGACTCTAAGCCGGTGTCCCGGGGAAGGGAGCAGGGCTGCCGGCGAGCTCCTGGATCCCCGGACCGGACTCCGCTCCGTGAGCTGCAGGACCCCCGGGCGGGAGCTGGCCGGGACGGTAGACCCTTCCCAGACAGCCAGGGCTCCTCAGCGCTTCTCCGGACACGAACGGTGTTTTCCCGGTTTCCTGAGTGTCCCTTCTCCCCTTTCCTGAGCTCCTTGGTGTCCCTTGCCCCGCGCTTCCGAGTCTCCTGCTGTCCCCTGCTCTGCACTCCAGAGTCCCCCGGTGTCCCCTGCTCTGCACTCCAGAGTCCCCCGGTGTCCCCTGCCTTGCTCTCCCGGGTGCCTCCGGTGTGCCCCGTCCCACGCCTCCGGGGCTCTCGGTATCCCCTGTCCCTAACTCCTGTGCCTCGCAGTCCCCTGCCCGGTGGCCCCCAGTTCCCCGTGCCCCCTGCTCTGCACCTCGGGGTCCCTCGGTGTTGTCACCAGTGCGCTCCCTGGTACCTCAGTGTCCCCTGCCTCGGTGTCCCATCCCCTGCGCTTCTGAGTGCCTTCACATTCTCTGCTCCGCGCTTCTGGGTCCCCTCCTTTGCCCTACGCTCCCGGGTACCTCGGTGTCCTCACCCTGTCCTGCTCTCCATCTCCCTGCGTGTCCCTGTCCCGCTCCCCGTGTCCCTGGATGTCCCCGCGCTGCTCGCCGTGTCCCTGGATGTCCCCATGCCTTTCGCTGCCCGTCCCTGAAGGTCCCTTGCCAGGTCCTGGATGTCCCCATGCCTTTCACTCCCCGTCCCTGAAGGTCCCTTGCCGGGTCCTGGATGGCCCCATGCCTTTCGCTCCCCGTCCCCTGCCGGGTCCTTCGCCCTCCCTGCCCTTCCGGGGACCTCAGCGCCCGCTCCCCGTCCTTCCCCCCCGCGTCTGCCGGAGTGTCCGTGCCCGCGGCGTGGGACTCACCCACGCACTCGTTGGCCTCCCGGGCCGTCGCTCTCTGCCAGGGCCGGTCGTAGTGGAAGGGCTTGCAGCGGTCGCACTCGGGGCCGGCCGTGTTGTGCTTGCAGTCGCACACCAAGCTGTCGTCGCGGTCACGGACACAGCGCGACGCGTGGCCGTTGCACTTGCATCGCCCGCCGACCTGCAAGTCGGAGACGGCGTAGAAGTAGGAATCGCGGGCCAGCTCGGAGTCATCCTCGCTCTCGTCGCCGAAGGTGTGGAGGCGGCTGAAGGTCACCCTGATGTCGGTGGCCGTCACCCAGTCCTGCAGCACGGGCGAGTTGTCGAAGTCGTGGGCGGTGGGGCGGCCGTCCAGGGTGCTGAAGGCGATGAGGCCGCCGGAGAGGGGCCGCACGTCGGTGTGGGAGTCGGTGCAGACCGCCTCCTGCTCGTTCTGCTTGGTGATGGCGGCGCGGCTGGGCTTGTTGTACATCTTGCGGCACTGCGTGGAGTAGAACTGGAAGGGCACCCAGGTCTTGCCGTAGTCCATGGACTTGTGGATGGCCATGGACTCGGGGCGCGGCGAGCAGAACTGCAGGCTGACGTAGGTCACCTCGAATTTCTTGCCCAGGGAGAGGGTGAGGGTGACGTTATGGGGGTACTGGACGTAGCTGTCGGACTGCCAGCAGGTCAGGTTGTGCGGGTTGTTGAGGTCGGTGAGGAAGGAGGGTGGGTGGGCGCGCTTGGGGTCGGAGGCGTTGCAGAGGTGGCAGGAGCGGACCTGCTCCTCGCCCTTCTCCGTCACCACGCAGTACCGCGACGGCGGCTTCCCGCAGGTGCTCGACACCTTCACCTCCTTCCCGAAGGCCGAGTTGACGAAGTCGGGGATGCAGCGGCGGGGCAGCCCGTGCTCGTCGTAGCAGGGGTCGGGCTGAGCCGTCTGCACGGCGAACATGCTCACGCCGTGGTAGCCGCCGCGCAGGGGCTGCGCCAGCCACGCCGCCGCCAGCAGCAGGGCCAGCGGCGCCTCCGCGCCCCTCCGCGGCATCCTGCGCAACCTCCGCGCGGCGTGGGGAAAGGAGGGAGGGGAGCCGCCGCTCTAGCGCGCAGCTCCGCGGGGCGACTTGGCCGACGGACGCGGTGCAGCGGCTCAGGGAGCCCGGAGCATCGCCCGCCCCGCGGCCAGCCCCGCGGAGAAAGGGGAGACCGCGGCGGCGGCGGCACCACAAAAGTGCGGCTGGCGGCGGGGCTGGGTCCCGCCTGCCTCCCGCCCCGGCTCTCGCACGGAGAATGACTGGCGGTCCCAGCCCCCGCCGCGTTTGAGGTCATGCTAAAGGAGTGACATCGCGCTCAAGGAACAGAACAACGACATCCACTGGCGGCTCAGCCAGAGACACGCACAGGCCTCGGGGAGGGCGGGGGGGGGGATGGGAGAGGGACGGAGCCCGCCCCGACACCGCGGCGATGGGCGCCAGCGCTGCCGCGGGGCTCCCGAGCCGCCCCGAGGAGCCGGGGAAGGGCCCTCCTTCTCCCCCCCACCCCTCCGTGCCCCCGACGGGGCTGGGGGAGGCCAGGGCTGCCTGCGCCCCAGCAGCTGGGGATGCTCCGTGGGCATGGGGAGGGGAGAGGGGGCGACCGGTGGGGAGGAGCCCCCCCCCCCGCCTACCTGTGGGGACGACGAGAGGGACAGGATCGGGCCCTCTCCCAGCTGGTCGCTGCTGGCCTCCCCTTCTCTAGCAGGCCAGATAGGGCCTGACCCCCTTAGCTGGACTGGGAGGGGGGTCCGGGGCAAAGCCACCGTCCAGTGCAGGAGCCCGGAGCCCGGAGCCCGCCTGGGCACCGACCCGGTCCGAGGGGGCTCCCGGCGGGTCTCGGCCCAGAACCTTCGCCCCTGGGAAAGAAAACCCGATGCCGGGGAAGTTTAGCTGGGGGAAATCTCAAGTCCTTGGGCACGACACGGGAACTAAGGGGCCTGGCGACCCCCGGCAGGTTGTTTTAGGGGGCTGATCTCCGTGAAGGGGCACCTTCCCCGGCACAGCCCCGGGGACAGCCCGGGCACAGGGGCTGCGCGGCGCCTCTCGCCGCTCCCCCTCGGTTTGCAGCTTGTTGGCGCTCCCCTCAAAGCGAGGAAGGGGTTAAAGGGCGGCACTTGTCCCGCACCGGGCTGTGCCCCAGCCCCCGGCTCCCCTTCCCGCCCGCCCCAGAGGACCCCCGGTGCCGGGCGGGCCACCCCTCGACGGCTGCCTCCCTCCGGATCCGCTCCGGCTCGGCTCTTCCCCCGGTGATCCCGGCCGGGGACACGCCGCCKCCCGCTGCCCCGGCCCGGGGAACGGTACCGAGATCCCGGAGAGATGGTCCCGGGAGGGAGCAGAGGGGTTTCCCGCCCACGGCTCCCGGCCGCCCTGCTCGCCCCCCTTCCCTCCCTCCTTGATTAAAAGGGCACTTTTATTTTTCCAACGGAGGTGCCCTCTCTCGGAGCGCTGCCCACGCCGTGTCACTCAAGCGGCCGGGCCCTGGCACGGCGGCGCGGTCCCCTCCCCGGCGAGCCCCGGCGGGGCGGCCCGAGGGGACGGGGGCTGCCCGGGCAGCGGCAAGCCCCAGGCCGGCCTCCGCCCCCTCCCCTCCGCCCGCCCCTCTCCCCGCTTTGAATTCTTTGCCACCGAGCTGAATAAAAGTGGTTGTTGTAAATTGAATTAGTGCCTGATTAATCTGCTCCCGGGCCTGCTAGCCCAGCGGGGCGTCTTTGGCAATGCAACCGCCTTCCCTGCAGGGCAGCGGGGCTCCGCAGCCTCCCTGCCCCCATCGCTCCCCCCTGGATCCCCCCCCAGCCCCGCCGCTGCTGGGATTTGTTAACTCTTCCCCGGGAAACAATCCCTCCTCCGTCCTCTCCCGACGCCCTTGCTGCTCCTTCGCCGGAGGAAGAGGTGTGTGTGTATGGGGATGCGGTCGGCCCGGGACTGGGGGGGGTCCCCAGTCCTGCTGGTCCTACCCGAGCCGCTCAGGGACGCAGCCCGGCACACCCGGGTCACACACACGCACAGTCCCGGTGTATCGCAGCGCCGAAGAGATTTTTCTCCCCGCTCTTGAATTGCAGCCCGATTTGCAGGATGGAGGGGGGGTCCCGGTGATACCGTCCAGCTCTGGAGGAGCTCTAAGGAGGGAGGGGGCGGAATTCAGACCAAAGTGTCCCGGGCCGTCGGGGACAGGCCGGGGGAGCGGCTGCGGGAGACCCCCGGGGACACCACCGCCCCATGCGGGCTCTCCCCGGCTCGGCCCCGGCTGTGCGGACACAGCCGGGGACGGGGGCAGGCCCTGGCTGTGCTCCCCGAGCCTGCCCAGGTGACACYCACCGGAGGTACCACCATGACCGGCGCATCTGGCGGGACCCCGGGGACCCGAGGTCCGCTTTGCCCAGCCAGGCGCCCCAAACCCGGACCCGTGAATCCCCCGGGTGCCTGCTGTGACCATCCCCGCTCGTCGCGTCTGAGCCCCCGCTCTGCCCGCCCGGTGMTTCTCCTCCGGCCACGCATGTCCGAGACCAGCCCTTCCCCGCTGGGGTTCCGTCCACCCGTGTCCGGGCCGTGCCGGGGCGGCCGGCGCCGCCGTGTGCGGAGCTCCTGTGCCGGGGGGGGACACGCGGGGTCCGGCTCGGAGCGAAGCAGGTGCCGCTGCGACGACCGGCGTTTCCCCCGGGGGAAGATGCGGTTTTGGCTCCGGCTGCCCCCAAGCCCCCGCGACCCTCTCGCCGGCCCCGGGCGCAGAGCAGGGCTGAAATTTCGGCGTTTCTTTAAAATCCGGGAGGGTTTTTAAAGGGCACCCCCCAGCCCCTCCAGCCCACACTGGTTTTTACCGTCTCGCAGCAAAAAATGGGGGGGGGGGGGCGGTATTCTAAGAAAACCTGACCCACGCTAAACTCCCCCGCAAACCCGAGGTGCTGCTTAATCCCATTAGCAGGGTGTTAATTTAACAACCATYCGGCGCTGCCGAGCACGGGGGGACCGCGCTGCCCGGCGGCCCGGGCGCAGGCTGCGGCTCTCGCCTCCCTCCTGCCCTTCTCGCTGGGTTTATTCGGTGTTTCACAACCCCCGGGGTTTGTAATGGCTCTTGCGGTCATTAACGTGATTTACTGAGGCTTTCCTCTAATTACCTCGCCCTCCAGCTATTAAATGCATGTAAGCAGCTCCGCGGGGACCGAGGCGCAGCTCCCCGAGGCCCGGTCCCGAGTCTGTCCGCCCCCTCCGGGGCAGGGGGGCGTGGGGCCGGCCCGGAGGGATGGAGCACGGGGGATGCTCGGGGCACCCCGGCTCGCCCCCCACTTCGGATTTGATTTTCGTATCATTAAGCACCAGCTAGCCCCGGCCCTGCTCTGGCTCGAGGGGGGACGGATCCTTGCCGGCTCCAGCCCCGGTGCGACCCAGCTGCGCTCCCGCTCCCACCGGGGCCGGAGCATCTCCGGTACCTGCACTGGGAACGGAGCATCTCCGGTATCTCCGGTACCTGCACCGGGACCGGAGCATCGCCGGGTACCTACACCGGGAGAGGAGCACCTCCGGTATCTCCGGTACCTGCTCCGGGACCGGGGCCGGCCGAGTGCGGGCACACGGGCTGAGCGGCCACGGGGCACGGCCGGTCCGGTCCAGGGCAAAGCGGAGCGCCCCTTTCCCCCCGCTTTTGGCCGGGGAGAAGCCCCGATGAAGGAGAGAGGAGAAGGGCTTTATTTCAGCCCCACCGGGCGCAGCCGGGAAAGGCGGCCCCGGCGCTCAGAGCCTGTTTTAAAAGTCAAATCGCTTCGGGTGCCGGAGCTCGTCCACCTCCCCGGGAACAATGCGCTGCCCCGGGCCCACCTCCCCCTACTATCGCTCGGCCTTGAGTTTTGGAGAAGGGAGGGGGAAAACCCAACCAGATCTTCCCCTCCTCAAATATCTGGGGGCCGTCCCCCCGGCGGGGACCGGGAGCGGCTGGAAAAGCAGAGAAGACCCGGGTTGAAATAATCAGGAGCGATTTATTCCCCTGGAGTGACAGTTCTTTTGAGCAGTTGCCGAATGGCAGTTTCTGTCTTTCTGAAAGCTTTTCTTCCAGATTCTGTTCAGATTAGGCTGGGGAGATGAATGAGGCCATTATCCAGCCCAGTAGCTATTCTGAAATGCCAAATTAATTACCAAGGGCTAAATCAAGGCGATGGGGGCTGGAGGGGAGGGGGGGGCGGCGGTTTGAGGTGTGAAAATATCTCCGCGATCTTTTAAACCCGGGCGGCCCGGGGTGCTCCCCCGCCTCACTCCGCAGGTGCAGGGGGCAGCGGAGCGGGCCCGGCCGGGCGGAGCGGGCGAGGAGACCCCGCGGGGTCCCGCTCCGGCTCCCCCCTCCCGGCCCCGGCTCGGCCCCGCCGGCTGCCGCATCTCTTACCTCCGGCGGGGCGAGGAGCGCCGGGGCCGCCGGGCCCCGCGGGTCTCCGGGCAAGGCTGAGCCGCAGCCGCAACCGGAGCCGCAACCGGAGCCGCAGCCACCGCCGCTCGTCCCCGCTCGGATGCTCACGGGTCTGGCCGGACCCCTCCGGGCGCTCCCGGCGGGGCTCGCCGCTACCTGCCCGCCGGCCCCCGGGGCGGAGGAGGGAGCAGCCCGGCTCCCCCCGGCCAGGCTCTCCCCACGCCTGCTGCGGCGTTTTGCCATCAGCTGGGCCGCCGCGGAGGGAGCCCGGGGAGATTTCATGATTCCCTGAGTTCCAACGGGCCGTCTCGGGGATGCAAAAAGTGATCAACTGGTCGCTTCTTGCGGACCGGTGGTGAGAGGGGGAAGGAGGAGGGAGAGGGAGTGTGTGTGTGCAGGGATGCTGTTCCAAAACTTCCCGGTGCACACGCATACCTGGCATGGTTCGCATTGCTTGGCTTGGAGGGTTACAAAAACACCCCGGAGAAAGGGAGGAGAGGGAAAAAGACTGGCCGGTCCCTCCTTGCTCCTTGCAGGGACCTGGGAAGCTGAGCGATTTTACTCCAACATGCGGGGGAAGGCGCTGGGGAGCAGCGTTGGCTCCCCAGGATGTCCCAAGGGAATTAGGCAAGAAGGCACCGCTGGCTCTTCCTGGACTGATGTCTCTCTGCCAGCAGAGATCACAACATTTGCACATGACATTTAATCCTCCACCCAAAAGCTCCTTGGCTCTCGGCGGGCAGTTATTGTTATTACTGTTGCTCTAATATTTAAGCTTTGCTCCCAAGCAAGTGTAATTTGCACATAAGCTGCTGATCACTTTGTAGATCCCTGGCGCATAATCCAGTTTTCTCTTCAGTTCCCGGGAAAGCACACCTCTGGCTCCTCTCATTTATGCAAAAAATTTGCACAAATTTTATGCAAAAAAAAATGTTTAGGGAATGGTGGGTAGAGTCTGACTATCAATTTTTGGTGGGGGGAGACGTGGGCATGTGGCTGATGCTAAATCTTCTGCAGCAAATGCACATGGCCAGTGACATCCCRGTTCAGCCTGCTGAAACGGTGGGCAGAACTGCTGGCAGCAGTGAGAGCTAGGCAAGACTTTTCCTTACACTAGACAGTCCTTGCAAACGAGGAATAAGCAACGAGGAGATTTCCCAGGGGTTGAGAAGTGGGCTGTAGAAGGAATCAAGCCTTTAATGTAAATTGGCCGTGGCTGGCAGAGACCACTGAACACTGGGCTATTCAGCATCTCTGTGAACCTCTAATGATCAACTCGGTTTTCAATTATACACCCAGAATTGCCACCAAGTGAGATAAGCCTCCGGAATACTATATTTTCTCTTGCAAAATGTTTTCTTTAGGGCTTTAGACTAGAAAGCTCTGTGTGCAATATTTGATTTATTTTGAGCAGACCAGCCTGACACGCAACAGCCTGGAGCGCTCCCGGCAATACCAAACGGGTACCCAAATGGTTCACGCACTCCTGGGGACATGCAGGTGGATTCAGCCACTGTAGGGAGCTACAGCAGCGCAGGTACCAAATATACCCAAGAAAACAGAGGCACTCCTTGATGGTAAAATTGTTAAACCCTGTGATTTATTTGTGTGCTTCTCTGCAGAAACTGGTTTAATTTGGATGGGTGCAGATGTAGCAGAACAAAAAATAATGCAGCTTAACCTGGAAGATGTTGCTATATTCCATACATTGGTCATATCACTGAGGTATCATCAGGGTGAAAGAGTGGATGTTACATGGCATAGCCCAGAAACATGCATGGACCCTCCAGACTTCAGTTGCTCACGCATGCCAAAGAAGGCTACCCTACCTTTTCAAGCTATTTCCAAGGTAAAATTACTTTTCTGAGCAATATATTACAGGGAGTGGGACAAGAGGAGCACAGTGACCTTACAACAACGTTCTGAGCTCAACGGGAAAAAAATACCAGAAATGAATTGGGAGCTCGGTCTGCTGGGAATGCCCCGGCACAGCTGAAGAAACCTCGCTGCAATGAATTGATGGAGGCTTGGCAGGACCACCTGCACTGATGGAGGGAATAAACCCTGCATGTTTCTGAGCACCGGCAGTGTAACCCCAATTTCATGGAACTGGAGGACTCTGCTGCCAGGCTGAGATATGGGAGATGTGGGGTGAAGAAAACAGGTTTTGGTTCGGGGGAGGCAGATTCTTGTACAAAATTTGCTGGGGATCTGCATGGGGAGGAGGGGATGGGGACATCCAATTTATTCAGGAAAATGTTTCATCCAGAGAGACTTCTGCTGAGTTTGTGGGGCTTTGGGAAGGCACAGCGCAGTAAACTGTAGGACAAAAATGAGCAGTGTTTGTCCTGCAAATCTTTAGCAGTGCAGCAGAAGCCATTCTGCAGATCTTATTTTTGGATGATCAAAGCATCCACCTGGATCTCAGGGGACCTGGGAGCAAGTCCACCCTTTGCAAAGGACTTTCTACTGGTTTTAGGACTATTCTCTTTATATCAAGTATTTGTGGCCCTGACTTACAGAGGGACGTCAGAGTAATTCACAAATCCACGCTGTCCCTGGTCTCTGGAGACAGACCTCCCCGAGGACCCTACGCTCTGCACCCACCTAAGAGACCACCCAGCTCAGTTCCCATCCCCTGTCTTAAAGCTGTTTGGGGCTCAGAGTAAGCATCTCTGCCCCGAAGTACCTAGCTCTGACTGCACACCACATGTTGCACAGGGGTTTAGTGTCTCCACTCCAGCTGCCCCTCTGCTCCCCATGGAAGGGGGCTTTGGGGCTTGCTGACTTTCCCATCTGTGCTGTTTGGAGACAACCCAGGCTTGGTGGACTCAGGCGCTTTCACGGCAGCTGCTGATGCTGGCTGTCCCTCGGGCAGAGGGATGCCACCGCCCCAGCACCAGAGATTGCTGCCTTCCTGTGCCGAGGAAGAGCCTGGCAGGGATCCCGCTCCTGCCCGTCCCCGCTCTCGTTTATGGGTAATTGGCAGCAAACGGAGCAGAAGGGAAGACACTCAGGGTGGGATCCTTGGGTGCAATCTGACCTCCACAGTCATCAGTTGTCCTCAACATCTCTTTTTTTTATTATTTCTACTTTTTCTTGCAAGTGCTGTGGCTTTGCAGGGAGCAAAGAAAAGTTTCTTTGCTCCCTGCAGAGAAGGAGCAAAGCCGAGGTGAGGGCTGAGTGGGGCTTCCCTGCCCGACCGGCGCTGCCTGACACGGCAGCTTGAAGGAGTCCCGGGCGCCGTGAGCTGCCTGCTGTTCCTTCGGGAGGAAAACAGCCTTGATTCAGAAGCATCTGCCCCTGGGCCCTGTTTGAGGAGGATAACAACAAAGTCTCTTCCTCTTGAGTTTAGACCAGTATTATTCAAAGAAAATTGATCCTTTTACTTGCTGCTTTGACTTGCTTTAGCAAAATCTGAGCAGCAACTCAAACACAAGAATTCTGGTGCAAAGGAACCCAGATGGAGAGGGAAACTGCTCAGTGTTATGGCAGTGGCCAAACACTGCCCAGAGCAAAGAGAGAGCAGCCAGGACAGTGAAACCACAGCCTTGCTAGGTGCATGGACATTGCAGCGAGCAATGTACAGTGAGCAGTGTTCCTTTAAAATAACTAACGTTCCTTTAAAATAACTAACTGGAGCAGAGACAGCTCCTCACCTACGTTACAGAAATGTTTGCTGGGCACAATGAACACTCTTGATATCAGCCCAGTGTGGGAGTTGCTTTGGCTCTGGCATAAGAAAATGGCCCATGCAGAGACTTTCTACCATTTAAGAGAACCCGAGATCATAATTTTGTACGGGACCTATGAAAGGCCGGGGAGCTGAAATGCTGATCGTCTTGCTGGGAATTTTCCTCCCCGCTGATTCAGAATAGAGCCGTGAAAAGGAATTTGATCTTCTTAAGCTGGTGTTAAGGTAAAGATTGAACCTGGGCAGAGCTTCAGGGGGAGAGGGAGAGTGCGTGGCTAAGGCTGGGGCCAGGGCAGACAGGACCAGGCATATTTCAGCTACCTAAGGAGCAGGATTATTGAAATGTGGGTCCCCAGAGCTTCTGAATTCCCACCACCTAATAACTCCCTTCGCCAAATAATTAACTCTTCTCCAGCATTTGCTTTGCAGTGATGAGTGGGCTCATGGGGCTCAGCTCCATTTGCAACTGTGGCAGTCCTGGGGCAGGCTCTATTTCAGCATTGTAGACGAATTGGGTGTTTTGTTGCTTTCTTTGTTTAAAAATTAAAAAAAAATATGTTCCAGAAAGCATCCTGTTCCCTTAGGGAAGAAGTGGGGGATCTGTAGGGACTGAGCCAGCAAGGCTGGGTTTATCCATGGGTCTGGGCAAAGAGGATCATGCAAATGGCCATCCAGGTTTTGGGTTTATACCTTCCTTAAGCAGAGTATCCTCTCGACATGAGACAGCGCGTGACGAGTGCTGGGGGGCTTCCTGGCACCCCCAACCTGCCTTTGCAAAGGGAGGCTGCCGAGACCATGCCTGGCCCCGTGCGAAGACATGTCACCCCGGCAGGACCGCGGGAAACATGTTTTTCAGGAGCCTTACCCAGCGCRCTTTGCAGCATTTGGTCTTTTTTTGGCAGCTGTCCTAACCTAATTATAATTAAGTATGTATTAAGCTGGGATGAAGTGGCCTTCGAGTGGCTATAACCTTTTAATAGGGGAACTTGCAGTAAGGCAGCGGGAGCGCAGCTCAGGCTGGGTAGCAAGGCGTCGTGTGAGCCCCGGACACGGYGTGTTGGGGATGGGGCCAACAGCTCCCATCGGAGGAACCTGCCTGTGTCTCCCTCCCGAGGACACAGCGCCCTGGCCCCGCTCCATCCCAGGGCTGGGGTATGCAGAGACCCTGGCTACGCAGGGCTGCCTACCACAGCGCTGGGGCAGAGCTCCAGAGCCTTATCTAGGGGCTGTCTCCACACTTCCAGCCATTATCAGTGTCATTATTTGGTGTTGCACCCACGCGAGGGTTGGTGATGGGGGACGGATGCATCTGAGAGAGCACAGCCAACAACTGCCGTGTCTGCCCTGGCATGGCACTCCCTGCACATCGTCCCTGTGCTTTGGGGGGTCCGCACCATCCCAAGCCCATCTGGGAGACCCCTTGCCCAAGGCACAGTGGGTGCCAGTGCCTGGCGGCGGGCACTGTCCTGTCTCATCTGGCTCCCTTGCAAGGGCAAAGTAGCTGGGGAATGCTTGTTTGCCAAGCTGAATTCCTCGCTGTCGACTGCTGCTCAGCGGCACCGTCGCCTGCCTGCAAGCTGATCCCCACTGTGCACGCCCCGGCGTGCCCGAGCACCGGGACTGCCAGCGGGGACAGGGGCTGAGAAGCATGAAGGAGGGGGATTGAGGCAATGGCAAGAGAAGACAAGTGCGTGATTCTGGGGCGGCCTCAGTTTCCCCAGATATTCAGCAGAGGAATGACGCCTGCACCCTTTATAAAGCTCTTTGCTGTCTGCAGCAGAAGAAGCTGCTATAAACTTACGCCATGTGGTGGTTGCAGTTCTCATCCCTGCTCCCAGATGCCTTAGTAACGAGGCATAGGAGGAGGTAAAAGCTTCTTTTTCTGTCCTGGCATGCTAATGCCCCATCCCTACCCTCTATGGCTTCAATAACCCCTTATTGTTTTTCAGTGTTCATCATGTGCTAGAGAAAAGCAAATCCATTCTCCCAGCACACTGCCTGTTTTGATTCTGCTAGAAAACAGCCTTATCTCCAGGGTCCTGCCTGTCCCCATCACCCCAGTCGATGCACACAGATGCTGCCCATCAAAGGACGAATTCCAGCTGTGACCAACTCACATCCATCAAACTGCCTGTATCACTGCTCCTTCCTTCTGTCCCTGACACAGGTCTCCTGGTGACTTGGTTGCATCAATAGGTATGCGGTGTCAGATGCAATAAAATGTTACTGCTGTGAGAGTTAATATATGGTGTAAGCTGTCCCTGTGCCACCCCAAAATGCACAGATGAAGGTACACAACTCTGCACCACCTGAGAGCCGGAGAGCACGGAGATATCTGTAACACATCCAYGCTTGCTGGCCTCCGATAGACCAGTGGATTTGGTTTTATAATCATCTCGTTTAAACACATGAGTTTGCAAATCTGAGCCTAGCAACACCAATGGGACCTCGGAGGATTTTCCAAGCATGGAGTGGCTGTACTATAAATGTGAATTAGAGCATCAGAATGAAACTAGCCACTGGGAGGGATKCAAAGTTGATTGAATTTTAAGGATTTAAGGACAGCAGAATGTCCTTAAGAAAGTGGGGGTCTCCTGCCCAGACAGGTCCTGCACTTGCTGTGGTCCTTGCTCAGGGCTACCTGCTGCCCACCCATGCACATCCCCTCGCCCTGCCCGCTCTGACCCTTCTGCCTTGTTGCCCCCAAAGGAGGATTGCCGATTGCTCCAGGAGTTTGCTGGGTCACCTGGCAGAGCCAACTTTCTGGTATCTTTATAAAGAGCTCCCAAAAGCTCTGTGTTCCCTTGGTGAACGTGATGCAGTTTTGCAGCCCAGGAGAAAAGTTAAATGGTGTTTTCACCAGGGCTTGGGAAAACGCCGTGGTTACAGCTGCTTGCTCTGGGCAGTGAGGTCTCCCCGGGAAAGCCTTGCTGGGGTCACCACCAGCTTGCAGGCAGCTCCCCATTTTGGTGACTGGCTTACTGAACCCAGACTGGCCGTGGCAACTCTCAGGCGTCCTCCGCTGGCAGCTTCGCGGTCAGCACATCCACCTTTTCCCACCCTGGGACCTGCAAATCACTGTCCACAGGGGACGCGGCTCCCTGCCCTGTCCCGTTCCCCTGCCCTTCACTCCCTCCCCGGGAATTATTCCAGCCTGGGGTCTGAAGGTAAGCAGGCTGAGGGGGATCTCTGAAAGGTTTGTGAGGTGCTTTTACTATCACAGTTTGCTTTCCCCAAAGCTCCCAGCATCKTTTCACCTGCACCCCTCCAGAAAAGCCCATAAAGCACATGCTTAACATTAAATACATGGTTGAAGGCATGTTGAAGTCAGTGAGATTTCAGCAGTGGCTCATGCGCTGGAGTTGGAGCTGAATTCCCAGCACGGGAAGGTCTCGCTGCCTGTGGGAGGTTTTCCCTGGGGATTTTGTATGCCGAGGGCATGTGCTGGGGGCTGTTCAGGAGATGGGCACTGGCATTTCCCTGCCTCCTGCAAGCCCTGCATATTCCCAGCCACTGTCAGGTCAGGTCCTCCCCAGACCTTTCCTGAAAGCATCTCTGGCTGATGCTGGCATCAGGACTTTGTCCTTCGAGACGAAGCAGGATGGCCCCAAACTTTTCCCATCGAAGACAGCAGTGACCTCAAATGGCATTGCTGTTACCTTGATGTCTCCTTTTACATGTTTAACCTGGCTCTGTGCAGCCAATTCACTCCTGAAGGCCATCAGAGCTATCCCTGTGCAGCAGAGACCTCCCACGGCTGGCACAGGCCAGCTCTGCCCTGCTTTGGGCCTCTTTTGGTTGGGTTGGATGGGATCGTGTGTCCAGAACGTGAGATCTCTGTCCCATTTTTGCCATTTACCCGAGGGTGAGATAAACCCTGCCTACAAACACCATTTTCTCCTCACTGTTAATCTGGGCACATAATGCAGATGCCTGCAGAGGATGTTGAGTTTGTCACCCGGATAGGTGACTCTGACACAGCTGACCAGGGCAAATGTCCCTCTCCCTGTTCAGCTTATCCCAAGATGCATCTGCAGTGGATTTGCACAGAGTGGCTATTTTTATTTAAAACAAACAGAAAAAAAGAAATTAATGAAAAAAAAATCCATTGTAACTCACCCTGAGGCCCTGCTGCCATCTACCGGGGTCCGAGCACCGAGTCACCTGCGCCAGCCCCGGGGTGGGGACGGGGCCTGCCCAGGGCACAGGGGCCCCTCCAGGGCACTGGGAAGCGGGGAAAGCCCCTGTCCTTGCTGTCCTGGATCCGGCCCTCTCCTGCTGCAGGCTCATTTGGGAGCAAAACCGCTGGAGAGCCCCCACAACCCCAAGCTGTCTGTCAGCCAAACCCCARCTTGGTTGTCCCCTGCTCCTCCGGGCTGGGACTTGCAGAAGTATTTTGACACCTGTATTCGGGGAGGCAGAGCCCAGCTCCCGAGGGACGCAGGCACCTGTGGTTTCTACTCGCTGATCTGATTTTCAGATTTACACCTGATGTCTTCCTTGCTTGTCCATCATAAAATGTGCATCCAAAATGTGCCTCTCCCTTTGGGCAACAGGGATGACAGGGTCGTGGGCATGGCTGGGTGGACACTGCCTGGAGGACCTCATGGCTCCCCTGGGTGGCAGAGCTGTGAGCTGGGGAAGAAGCAGAGACTGCAGATGCTCCGGGCTCACAGCATCCTTCGACTGCTGCCACCTCCACGTCGGGATGTGTGGGCTGCCCAGGAGCATGGCTGGTTCCCCCCAGGCCTGGGGGTAGCACAGCACATTGCCAATGTGCAACCAGCTCTGGTGGTTTCCCAGAAGGTTTATTCAGCCCCATCATGACATGGGGCAAGGCCAACTGGTTATGGCCGTGTCTTCAACTTGCAGTGCCCAGAACAAGATCCCAAATCCAGGCTTTGACACCTGAAGGCATTGATCGCTGCTAAAGGGTTCACCAGAGCTGTGATGCTCTGGTATGGGGAAGGTGGTGGTGGCTTTGGAGGCTCAGAGGTGGCGGGGACAGACGGTGCTGAGCTGAGGGTCACCATGGTCGCAGCTATCACGGTACCTGCCGACTCTCACCGGCCTCACATCATCTCTCCTCCAGGCTGACCCCAGGAAGGCTGTCAGAGGCAGAGCCCTCCCCGGGGAGGTGCTTTCCAGGGGTGCATAGCCCAGCTGGGTGCAGCCAGGGGCGTCTGAGCTGCTCCACCGAGTGGTGCTCAGCCCCCATCCATCACTGCAGTTCTCCGGCAGGACACAGGGTGGAAACCTCAGCCCATGCGAAAGCCGCTCCCAGCCCCGGCTCCTTCCCAGGGCTCTGCCCCTTGCCTGGGCTCCTTATGGCCGCGGGGGGTGATCCAGACCAGGAATCACCCTGCTGCAAAGCCCTGGGGAAACTGGGGCAGGAGAGGAAGATCTGAATGTGAGGAACAGGGTATTCCAGCTTCGGGAGAGAGGTTTTTGTTCAGGCAAGGTTGGGACAAGGCCAGCTCTCTGCATGTAAGGGGACTTTTTGCAGCAGCATCTTACCTCAAGGAGTCATTGAGTAAAGCCAGGATGCAGCTCTTGCAGCAGGCAAAAAAGCAGCAGCTGAGCAGGCAGAGCCCAATGTTGGAGCAGGTGAGCATCTTTGCCTGCTGAAGTGTGTGCTCTTGTGCAAGAGGGCAAATGCCCACCAACCTGAAAGGAGAGGCATGACGAGAGATTGTGCAAACCAACCCTCTGCTCAGCTCCGTGCTGGGGAAGTGTCCCCATGGCGCTGTATCCCATCCGGGGGCTGTGGCTCAAGCTAAGTCAGGTGAGCAAAGGGCTGGGAAACCCAGCAGCACTGGGGCTATGTGCTCACGGGAGGACCGAGCCAAGGCAGATGTTTTGACACAAAGAAAATGTCGTCACGGAGCGCTACGAAGTGGTCTCCTCCCTAAGCCACCAGTAATAAGAGAAGTCATGGGACTTATTAGCATCAGGGAGGTTAGGACTGGCACTGAGAAAAGCTTTCTAGCAGTAAGGACAGAGCCATGCTGGCATTGCCAGGGATGCTGCAGATCCCCTGTCCTCAGTGGGCTCCAGAACAGGGCAGACAAATGTCTGTCAGGGATGGTACCTAGCAGTTCTGCCTTGGTACAGGGAATGGTCCCTTGTGGTCCAGCTGTCTCCTCGGTTTCCATCCAAGCCCTGATTTCTGCACCCCTTTGTTGTCCTTCTCTGTTTCTCCTGTAAGAAAAGAGCACCCCATCCTCTTCCACAGCTTTGCCTCACCCACTGCCAGCTACAAACTGGGCCCTGGAAAAAGCACTGGCCACTTGCATGGCAATGCACAGCTCGCTTGGAAACCCAAACCACAGCGTGATGTGGCCATGGGGGCAGGAGGGGTGTGTGGCTCCTTCTGTTACAATTACCACTATAATTGTTAATATTACAGTGGGGAAAATGTTGGTTTTTACTGCATCAAAGTTTTACCCAGACTTTTACTTGTCTTGCTTCTCCCTGTGACAAGTGCGGATGGCTTCCAGCAAGCATCCATGTGGCTTTGAGCATGCAAAAGTCAGAGACTAAAATAGAAATGGTCCCAAGGGCTGCAGGATGGATCAGCCAGAGTGAGACCTGCCTGCATCACCCTCTCACAGATGGGAAACTGAGGCACGGAGGGCTGAGTGACCTGCTCATGTCCCCCAGGGCATCAGTGGCAGTGCAGGGAGCTGAGCCATGATCTCCCAAGACCAGGATCAGACTTTCTCTGTGGAAGAAGGCACCTGAGAAAGGAGGTGGAAGAGAGCCAGGAGTTAGCATGGGTTTGGTCCAGGCACCCCAAGCCCTTGCATGGGGCAGGAGAACGGAAAAGTGTAGATCAGACAAGTGTTCGCCTGCCGAAAGCGTGACAGCACTGGAGCCCTTCCACCCCCGAGCTGGCCAGGAAACCTTCGGCACTTTGCCAGATCAGGTCATTTAAGGTTATTTTTTCACCTCCTGCATGGGAGGCGGAAGGGGAACGTTTGGGGTCAGATCTGCCACCACTGGAGTCTACAGCCCATTTTCGTTTCTCAAGGGTCAGGCTCAGGTGGCGTTGAGCAATTTTTCAGTATCCTTTGAGTTGCATCAGAGAAATGAAAAACACAAGTCATGGGGGGAACCAATGAGAAAAAGCAGGTTCCCTTTTTGGTGGATCCTGCTTCCCCTTCCCGCTGAAGCTGTGCAGGCAGTGGGAAGAGGCCGCAGAGCCGCTCCGCTGGGGCTGTGAAGCTCCGTCATTACGTGAACATGGGGAGAAGGAAGTAATGAGCACACCTAGAACCGTGGCGGCTGAGCCTCTGCAGCCACGGGCACAGCAGCACGCCATGGCCTCGGTGTCCGTGTAAGGACAGGCTTAGCCATCCTGAATCCGGGGCAAACCCACAGTCTGGACAGCAGTGAAAGCATCCTAGGGAGATGTGCCGGCTGCAGTCTGCAGCCGTTGGCCCGTGCCTGGACCTGATGACTTTATGGCATTTTTGGAGAGCTGAGTTATTAAATTTCCAGTGTGTGGCTTGGTCTGAGTCCAGCAAGGAACCCCAGCACCTCTCTACCTCTCTACCTGAGAAAGCCTGTTTTGTTCTCTCTTCCTGCCCATTCCCCGGATGATGTTCAGCTGAGTCCTGCATCCCGCTGCCTACTGCACCCCGGGAGGTGCTGCCAGGCTCCTGCATGGTTTCTGTGCCTCCTGCCCAGGTCTCCAGACAGCAGCGTACCCATGGGAAGGGCAGCGGGCTGGGGTGGATTTGGGATTGGGGAGAGGTTTCAGAGCAGGTGTGGACCTGCATGGGGGAATTTGACCTGGCCAAGGGAGATCACAGCCTGCGGAGCGAGAGTTTCTCCACTCAGCTGCCCTTGCAGAGATGCTGCCCGGGGAGAGGGGACCTCCCACTGGGCTTCCTGTGAAGGGTCAGCGGGGCCAGAGACACAGCGCCTGCCTGCAGAAACCCAGCGGAAAGCTGCTGCAGGGGAGGAGGAGGAGGGGGAAGCCTGTGTGGGATTTTTTGGGTACTTCCCAGCTCCTGAGCCTGCTGCTCCCCCCTTGTTTAGACACAGGGACCCCTTTGCTGGGGGACAGATAAGTGAGGGGCATTGACTGGGGCAATGCGGCAGTGTGAGGGGCTTACCCTGGGTCAGCTTTGCCCCACGGCCTCCTGGCACGTGAAAGGGGCCCAGCGAGGAGAGAGCTGGTGCTTGTGCAAATCCCTGGGGAGAAGGGAGGTTGCAAAAGGAGCTTCCTCCTCACAGGCTGCARCGTTGGCTCAAACCGCTGGCAGAGAGGCAAGGTCGTCACCACACCCACAGCGCTCCTTTGGGGCAGCATCCCCATCCCTGCTGTCCCTGAGCCTCCGTCCACCAGCTGGATGGGAACCGCTGCTGGGGGGGGTAAGGAAAAAAAAAAGCATCTTTGAAAAGATGCATTTGCAGAAAGTGGTAGTTTCTTGGTTTGTAACCTCACAAGGTTAAAGCCTTTCCTGGTTTTGCTGTGGAGGATGTGGAGATGGAGAGCACGAGTTTGCGAGCCCTCCAACGATGAGCTGGGCAATGAGTCTTTACCCACAGACTTTTTTTCTGCCCGGATTTTGAGCATTTTTGTCAATAGGACATTCCCAAGCGAGCTAAATACTGTGACTGCAAGATTTGAGACAGAACAACTGTCTTCCAGGTTTTTATCGTAGAAATCTGGAGGTACTCTACTTTGCTAAGCCTCACTCAGCAGCATGCTGTTGATTCAGGAAAATGTGTATGTGTGTGGTACAAATACAGGTTTTAGAAATACTTTGAGTAGAGAGGAATAGGAACATGACCGTGATGAATTTCTGAGCATCTCTGCGAGCTAAAAGTCCCATTTTCAGCAGCCATCTAAGAGGTGCCTTTGTGCTGGTTTGGAGGATAAGGAACCAAAATAGAAGCCAGGTAAAGGAGATTTGGGTTTGTGAGTTCACATTCCTGGAAATGAAAAAGGATTTGATTGAAGCAGAATGAGTGCTCTCATGGGAAATGTTTACAGCCCACCGGCCCTCACACACCCCAGTCCCTTTGCATACATCAGAAACCTGATTTGCTTAGAAATGTTCTCTATGGAAATCACTTTCTATCACCAAAGGGGCTTTGTGTGGCACTTGCTTTGCTCTTCTCCCAACCAAGTGTTTCCACAAGTCCTTTTGCAGTTGCTTGTGGAAAATTTTCACTTATACCTAAATACTTTCTCTCTAGTCCTGTATTGGCTGTTGAGCATCCTTCAGAGCAGAGGTGGTCCCCTGGGCATCTGGAAGCAGTGATGCAGCCAGATCTCTGCCCTCTGAATTTGCATTGGCATGGGCTTTTCTGCCGAGTTAGCTGGAACTCGCAGTTTGGTATTTGGGTCTTTTTATCTTGCCGCATCAGTTGCGGAAGGACAAACAAGACCAGGTGAGCACGAAGGCAGAGCAGCGCTGACAGCTTGCACGTCTCTGGCGCGAAGCTTGCCCATCGGAGCTGGCTGGCCCCACTTTTTCCCTGGCAGAGAGAGTTTACCCCAGGTCAGTGTTTTGCATCACATGCCGCTGGCATGTTTACTCCGGTACCGAGAACCCAAAGGTCTAAATAAGTGTGTCGTCAGAGTGCAGCCTCAGCTTCCTCCTCCCTGACCCGGGCTGGTTGGGCAGCTCGAGGGGAA
Source organism: Phoebastria nigripes (assembly GCA_035582835.1). Lineage (NCBI taxonomy): Eukaryota > Metazoa > Chordata > Aves > Procellariiformes > Diomedeidae > Phoebastria > Phoebastria nigripes. Next base: position 923,775 of record JAYKAV010002799.1, read on the forward strand.
GGAACCAAGCTCCAGAGCCGTGTGGCTGAGATGTGCTGGCTGGACCTTGTTTAGCTTTGGCACAGCTGCCGGTGTCACCGCAGCCACTCTGAATACAACCCTGACACATGGGTAGGAGCAACTCAGGGCTGCCTCCCCTGCTCTCCGTGTGGCCCCTAAAAGCCACCTGGGATCCCTTCCTGCTGTTCTGCTGTCACCCCGGAGCATCGCACCGGTGTCCCCAGGATCTCCCGAACTCAAATGATTAAAACTGAGTGATAAGGAGGAGCTCAGCGCCCTGCTCCCAGGAGCTCCCATGAGCATGCTGGTGTCGGCAGCCCTCGCGGGTGCCTCTGCTCTGGAGCCCTTTCCCCGAGGTGGCTGCTCCAGCCTGGTGGCCACCACACAGCTGTTTGTCAGTCTTTTCCCTGCAAGCTGCAGCAGCCTCCTTGGCGGTGGCTGGGGTATAGCATGGCACCTCCCTGCGCTCCTCCGCTTCCTTCCGCCGGCACGAGCCCCCTGAGCCACCATTTTTGATAACTTCCTCAGGCTGCAGCATGCCCTGAGGAGCAAAACAAGCAGCTCACAGTACGCCAGGTGGGGAGGCCACGGGACGGGAGGGGACATGCTGCAGCTCCAACACCTGGAGAAGTTTGGCCTCTGCAGATTTGCCCCTCTGACACGTCCTGAATCTTCTGGTTCAGGGATATGCCTGAAAAGCTGGGTCTGAAACCAGGAGGTGGAAATGGGGCAGAAGGGATGGGAAAGATCAGGCTGGCATCCCAAAACCTGAACCCAGCCTTCAAAGCTTGCGTGAAGAGCCCAAGCCGAGAGGAGGCTGCGGCAGAAAGCCTGCTCCACCTGAATATTTGGCTATTTTGCAGGGTAGTGCCTTGGGGCAAGTGGCACCATGACATCGACACGAGACTTTCCCCTTCGTACTATTTTTGCCGCTGGAGGATTTCTTCCGAATTGCTGGCGGCCGCTCAGCTGCCGAAGGTTGAGCCCACGTCCCCGCTCCGCGGGGGTTTCACCTGGCGCAGGGCGATGCCCCTGCACTGCAGCCGGAGCGGGAGGCAGCCGAGGCTCTGAGCACCGGCGTCCCATGCGGTTTGCACAGCGGGTGGTTGTCTCAATGGGTCACCAATTAAAGGGGATTTTGGCTCTGACTGGGTTTGCTTTTTTTAAAATTCACTGGAATCTCACTGCGAAACCCACATCTATTTCGGCCCCCGAGCAGCTTTCGAGTCTCGGAGCATCAGTAGCAGCGGTCACTCTCTTCTGAAAAAACGAAACCCGCAAAGAAACCCAAAGGCAGACTCTTGGCCCTGCCCCGCGATATCAGCTGGGCTGGATCTGGCCGCAAGCCCCGTGTGGCAGATGGGCCAGCGGGAAGGTGTGGGGGGCAAGTATTGCCAGCGATYGAGGTGGCACAGGCCCTTTCTCAGGAGCAACCTTGAAGGCAGCAGGAAAAGGCCATTCCCAGGTGCCACCTGAGCAGAAATCAGCAGCATGTCCCCAGCCTGGTGTCACCCAGCTCGGGCTATGGGTGGCTTTGTGCTGTTGGGGAGGTGCTGAGGGCTCTTCCAGCTGAGATGAGGTAGAGGGCTGTGTAGGGAGGGAAGGAAAACAAGCTCACATAATACATAGGATGGAGGCGTGGAGGGAGGGAGAGAGGGATGGGGGAATGGAGAGGTGGATGGCTGGAGGGATGGACAGATGGATGAATGGAGAGAAGGATGGTGTGGTGGATGGAGGGTTGGAAAGGTGCATGGATGGAGGGAAAGAAGGAGAGATTGATGGAGGGAAGGGTAGATGGATGAATAGCAGGATGGTGGGATGGATGGGTGGATGGATGGGAGGTGGATGGATAGAAGGATGGAGGGGTGGGTGGATGGATGAATGGCAGAATGGCAGGAGGAAGGGTTGGATGGAGGGGTGGATGAATGGAAGAGTGAAGGGTGGAAGGGAAAGTGGTGGGGGGACAGACGGGTGTCAGGGTGGATGGATGGATGGATGGATGGATGGAGGGGTGGGTGGCTGCGGGGATGGCTAGCTGAATGAATGGCAGGGTGGTGGGATGGATGGATGGATGGATGGATGGATGGATGAAGGGGTGGATGAAGGGGTGGATGAAGGGGTGGGTGTACGGCGGGGTGCAGGGGCCGGGGGCC
>JAYKAV010002799.1:925955-985131 GCA_035582835.1 Phoebastria nigripes
GCGGTCCGGGGGGGTCGGGCCGGGCCTGGCCGCGCCGGCGAGGCGAGAGGCGAGGAGAGGCGCCCGGAAAGGGGCGGCGGCGCGGGTCCCCGCCGGGCTGGGCTGCGCCGGTGCGGTGCGGCGGGGAGCGGAGCGGAGCGCAGCCCGGCGTGGAGCCCGTCGGGGCGCGCCGAGGATGGGCAGGGAGCCCCGGCGGCAGCCGCCCTCCAGGTGGGGAGCCGCGGGGCCGGGAGCGGGGCCGGGGGGTGCTGCAGCCCGCGGCCGCCTCGGTAGCCGGGGGTGCGGGTAGCCGGGGGCTGTCCGTGTAACGGGGCGGGGGGGTCCGTGCACCCGCTGTGCCCGGTGTAACGGGGGAGCTCCGTATTACCGGGGTGGCCGTGTGAATGGCGGGGGGGGGTGTGTCTGTACACCTGGTGCCCGTGGAGGGGCGGAAGCGGGGGGTTCCTTATAACCGGGGTGTCCGTGTAACCGAGGAGCCTGCGCGCCCATGGGGGTCCGTGTGGTGGGAGGGCACTGTGCACCACTGTGCCTGGAGGGGGCTGCGTAATTTTGAGGGGGCTACTTATAAACGGGGTGTCCAAGTAACAAGAGGGGGAATGAACCTGGTGTGATGGGGGGGTCCCATGTAGCTGGGGGCTTCCACTTAAACCCACCAGTGGGGGTGTCACTAGCCCCGGAGTGGGGGGGTTTCTCTTGCAACCTTGGAAGGGGACACCCTGCACCATGTCTCCCTCAGGGTCCCCTTGCAGCCCAGCACCGTCTGTTGCCGGCCGTGCCCCTGGCCCGGAGGAGCCAGTGTTGCCCCGCGGGTGGGGACGGGGCCCCGCTGCTGTGACTCATTTCTGGACTGCGTACTTGTTTTCCTTTGCACCACCCCACAGAGTTGCTGCTTGGGGCCCAGGTGTTGGGCCCTGCCCGGCCCCAGGGGACCACCCTGCCGTGCCTGGGTCCCTGGGAAATCCCGGGGGCTCTCCAGCACCCGCCTGGAGTTTTGGCAGGGCCGCTGGCGGGGGTGGCAGTGAGTCACTCCGTGTCACTGCAGCAGGAGCTCTCCTTGCTGGGCTGGAGGGACCCCAGGGCCACGAGTCACCTATTGCTCCCGTCACCCTCGGCCGGGTCCCCGCAGCCCAAAGGGGCGGAGGTGTAACCCCTGGGAGGGCCCTGCTTTGGCAACAGGATGTGGTTTGGGATGTGACAAGCCCAGCAGAGTGTCAACCCTCCAGCATCAGAGTCTGGACACGCGCTAGCCCTGAGATGTCCCCATGCTGCTTCATGCACCAGCCTGTACTGATAGTTGTGCCTGCGAAGGAGCATCTTCCATCAGGTGCTTCTGTGGCCTTACAGTGTCACCAGTGGCTACCGTTTAGTGGCCAGCATTGACCGGAGGGTGCCCAGACCCAACCTGGCCTCCTGCTACGCTCACTTCTGCAATAACCTCCCTGAAAGGATGTTTAGCTGCTTTGGACGGTGTAAGCTCTAAGGGAGGAAAAGGCTAGGCTGATTCAAATCACTAACGAAAGCGGGAGAAAAGAGATTTCAGACCTTTGTTTTCATGTTTATTAAAATCTCACTGCTGTCACCCCAGCACCCGTTAACTTTGCTAATGGCTTAATGGCTTGTTTTCGGTGCTGCTGCTGCTACTCTCAGTGCAGCGAAAACGTGCCCAGGCAGCTGCAGGCTGGTGCTCCTTACCCTGCTGTTGAAGAGGCTGATGCTGAACAGCTGCAATTTATTAATTTTTCCGTTTAGATTAATTTTCTAAATCTTGGTTTGATGCAGAGCCTGCAAACTCCAGGGATATGCAGGATGTCAACGCTTTCGTTTTTGTGTGTCGGAGGGGTCTGTTTCGTTTTTTTTTTTTTTTTTTTTTTTTCTTGTTCAGAGCAAAAACTTGGATGGAGTTGCAAATTGTTTCTGAAACATGATTGCAAAGTGTTTTGGAGCTCAGGGTGTTGCTCAGGTTTGAGCTTAAACCTAGAAAGATGAGAAGATAAAGAGCAAGAGCCTACCGGTGGTGGTTGCAGTGGTTACATCCCTCAGTTACAGTGACTAYGTAAGGCTGGAGGGCTCAGGCGATGGCTGGGTGCATCCTTTGGAGCTGGGCTGGGTGATGCAGTGCAGGTTTCTGCAGGGAGGTGGCTAGGCAGCACAGAGCCTGGTCTGCTGCACCGCGAGCCAGGGGTGCGTTTGGTCCAAGGCTGGCTCCAGCCTCACAATGTTGTCCTGCCAAATTGAAGTGGGGGGAGCTCACTGGTCTGCCTTCCCCGGCATTGTGTGGCCATCACTCTCCTGCTCCCTGTAGCTCCGCAGCCCGGTCGGGGCAAGAGGAAAGGGGATGAAAAGTGTTGGAGGTGCTTGTACAAAGGGAGAAGCTGTAATGCCAGTGTGCATTGATTTGGGGTAGGGTGTTAGGGCTCCTCACCGGCAGCCCCACGGCTCTGGTGCTGTAGGATGGTGCAGCTGGCCAGTCCCTCCTCCTCCCTGGAGATCAGGGCACCCCAATTTGGAGAAAAGCAGACCAAAACTGTCACCTTGTGCCTTTTGCTGAATGTGAAAATGAAGATGTGAATTTTGCACTGAGAAAGAAGAACTGAATCCAGACAAAAGCATTGGTAGAGGGGTGCCGTACGCTGCTCCGGCAGGGTGTGCTCTCCGTGCTGCAGCAGCCCTCGGGCTGAGGGATGCCAGACGTGGCAGTGGCTTTGCCGTCAGCACGGTGCTCTGGCCGCGGTGGGGACCAGGCTCTGACACCCGCTCAGTGGCATGGGGACCGCTGCAGCCTTGCCATGCTGCAGCTCACCTAGGGTAGTTTCGACTTCTCTTTTTTGGGTGACCGCTGAGCTGTTCCTGGCATGACGGGGCTGCCCGTTTTTGCATTATTATTTTGCAAGTGGAAAATTGTGCATGAGTTTGCTGGGGGAGAGCTGCTCAGGTGAGTGCCCCAGGATTGTTTTTGAGCGACAGAAGGTTCCTGCTGCATCTGAACTCTGCTCCCATCAGCGCTTTGAACTTGCACTGGTCAGTAGGTGAGAGGATGGGGCAGGGTGGGGGATGAGGTTCCTATGGAAACTGTGCCCCCCCGCAGCCATTGCACCGCAGCCTGGCAGGTCTTCCCTTGCTGCAGCTCTGTGCTTTGCAGCCATGCTCGGCCGGGGAGGTGTTTTGGGCTGGAATGTCACTCCTGACTGCAGTGGAGGAAAATGTGACCTGTGGATGCAATCCAGGCTCCATAGCTGCAGCTCATGCTCCTTCCTTCCTCTCTGCAAGACTTCCCTTCTGCTTCCCTAAGAGGCTTGGTATTGTGGGACTCCCCATCCTTGCCTTATTGGTCATGGCTGGAGGCGGTGTGGGGACGTTTTTGTCACCGGTCCACTGCCAGCCCTTTCTTTGCAAGGGTCCCACCCATCCAAAGCCATCGTCGGGGTGGGATGGTCCAGGTGACCTCTGCAAACCACCCAAGGTCGCATCCACCTTGTGCTGTGTGTGTTGGTCAGGGTTGTTCACCTTCCCGAAAGCGCAGCTGGTGATGTGGGTGGGATACGCACTAGGATACGGTGAGCATCGCCCTGTGCTGCAGCCCGAAGGGGTGGACAGGACCTTTCACCAGCGTTCACTGCTGGCACCGAGCCCTCTTCACCAGCCTCCTGGGTGGGAGCCTGGGGAGCGGCTGCAGCTCCCGAGCGCCTTTCCCAGCATGGAGACCAAAAACCGGCCTTCCCGTTTTTCTGATCTCGTCTTTGGCTGCCAATTAGTCCGATGTGAGAACTTGTCTCCCCGATGACGCGCCTCTGTGACTCCTCGGATGCTTTAATTGCAGGGTTTTCAGCAGCCAGAGTGCGATGAAATGGTAATTGTTGTGATTGTATGCCATGCGGTAACTAAAAGACGTGGCTCTTTGGCGAAGCTTAATTAGGAAATAGGGACAGTGTTGGGAATGGCTCTGCGATGCGATTTTCCTAATGAAAACTACTGAATAGGCAGCCTTGTAATGAAGAACAGACTCGCGAGGGGCACTGCCAATTGCTCTTCTCTAGTGTTAATTTTGTATTTCCTCCCCATTGTTTCTAATACCCTCTTGGAAAAACTTGAAGATAAAATGCTTTATTTTCTTACGCCTCGTATCCTGTTTGGCAAGCCACGATTATAGCATGTGCATCTGGAATACATGAGTGGCCAGGCATGAGCTCCTTCAGACTTGTTAATCTCTGATTTCAAGCTCTGCCACTGAAAAAAAAAAAAAAAGGAAAAAAAAAAAAAGGCAACTTCAGCTTGCGGTCGGATGATCTGCTGCCTCGCCAGCGTGGCGCAGCGGGAGATGCTCGGCTGAGTTTGCAGATGCGTAGCTGGAAGAGATCTGGCTCCGTTGAGTGTGAAGGCAGCGCGATGCTACGGGAAGCGCGGTTTGTTTGGAAACAGCGTGGCGGGGTTTCGTGTTCGAGGCTTGGCTGTTTTCGTCTCAGATGTCCTCTCCTCGCAAGCGCGATTGCTGTATTTAACCGTAACCTGCCACATCTGAGAGTTCACCCAGGTTCGAGTCTCCTGCTGGTAAGACAGAGCCCGGAGGCCAGATCCTGCCTGGGGCAGCTGTGTGGTTCAGCGCTCCCACCTGCGCCGCACCATTCCTGTAATGGGGCTGACGAACCCTCCAGTGTGTGTGCCCAGGGAAGAGTGGGCTCCAGCACTCCCTCCCCAGCTGTGCCGCGGTGGCCRGACAGTGAAAAGCGCTGCAGATGTTTTTAGCCAACAGATGTGAGCGTGACCCTCTGGCTGAGTTAAAAGTGGAATAGGAAAACGCTACCTGGCTGGGTGATGCGGTCCTGTGGTGCTGTGACAATTATTAATGACTCTTGGTGCTGCAGGGGGACAGTCTGTATTTGTAAGAGAGATGGGGATGGGGCTTGGCTTTCCCTCAAATGCTTTGTTTCATTGTCCAAAATTTCCACAGTGCTTGGAGTGAGAGCAGCTCGGGTGCTCCTAAAATGCTGCTGGTCCTTATTTTGGGGTGGGTTTAAGCAGAAGTGAGCAGAGACTGGCATGAGCAGCTCATGTGGTGAGGGTGCCTGGGAATGGCTGGAGCATCATCCCCCCGGTCACGCCGCTCACGGCTGCGTGACGCTGCTCTGGCCGAGCAGGAAGAGCTCAGCTTCAATCTGATCTTGTGACTGTCCTTAGCAGCTGCTGCGGTCGGGAATTCATCATCTTTTTTTATCCTACGTTGGAGGGTTTTGTGCTGTAACATCGAGGTATTTTCAATATTGTGTTAACGTCTGTTGCAATGCAGCGCTGCGTGGATGGGTGTATGGCTGGTGTGTGCACGCTTTAGGAAAGACAGTGTTGTCTTGAGCTTGCAAAAGTGTTTTTCATCCCTTCCACAAAGGCCCATTCTTTGTTGTCTCAAGTTAGGATGAAAAGCTTCCCCTTTCAGCTGCTTCCCCCATCGCTCTATGTCTATTTAAACCCTCGGCTCAGGGGCTTCTCTGCAAACAAGCTCTCATCCTTTCAGGTGGCATTTCCCTTTTTTCATTGTTTCTGGCAATCTGTACATGTGAAACTTCACAAATGTTTCTTCATTCTCGGTGTCTTTGCGTTGATAAACCTTGCAAATGGGTACACATGCCGTGTGCAGCCTCCTACTGCCCGCGGCTGCGTGATGGAGTTACGGAGGCTTTGCAGTTCGACCGAGCAAACTCCAGCCTTGCAGACCCAGGCTGGGTGACGTCCCTGCAGCTCCTCATCCGTGTGTGTGAATCCTGCTCATCTGAGAGGGCTTCTGCTTGAGGTTTGTCTCCCTGGATCAATTAGCTGGATTGCAATCAAAGCCAACAAGCCTAACATCCCAAAAGGACTGCTCATTAAATGCAAATTGTTCCCAGGTTGATCTGGTCTGAATGCTGGTGGGTGTCTAATCCTTTAGGGAACTCAGGCGGAGTCAGGGAATGGCTACATGGGTCTAAATCCATATCTGCTGGTACAGAGCACGCCTAGAGCCTGGGGACCTCCTTTGCGGTGGGCCCTGAGCTGCCGGATTGTGGTGCTGGGTTTAGAAGTGATGGCAGGATAGCGAGTATTTAACAGCATTCCACCTACTCTCTGTGGTCTCCAACTAGAATATCACCGTGAGTGTGATGCTTTAGGATGAAGGGAGTAGCCTYTGACCTGTGGAAATTGGGCACTTGCAGTCACCGTCATGCCAGTTCCCAGGACCTTGGCTGCTAGTGAAGAGCTGAGCCAAGGGACTGGCCCTGTTGGGATGAGGGCCCCATGTGCTGTGATGCTCCTGCCCATCATGGGAGGAACCGGGGGCTGGAAGGGGTTCAGGCTGCGTTTGCTGCATGGGCTCTTACACCCCTTGCTCCTGTGACGTGTGACTGGGGGGATTTGGGGACTTGCTCTCCATGTGGGAGACCAGCTGGTYGGGGCTGTGCCAACCTGGCTGGAGGCACTTCAGGGATGGAGTGGTCTCAGTGTCCCTTGCAGCTGTCATGTCACCGTCAAATGTAGTCACTGTGCCAGGGAGAAGGAATGGAGAGTGGTGGACAGGGCCTTCACGTGAAGAGGATACCTTTCAGCTTGTCTTCTCCATGGCTTTTTGGGCTGATAGGGATGTAGCTCTGGTGACTGTACTAGGCCAGGCCAAAGGATGGTCCAGCTCAGGGTCCTGCCCTCAGCCAGGGAGAGCCCAGGGGCTTGGACCTTGCTCGTTGTGATGGGACTGCCCCGAGCTTTCCAGTCCCAGCATCTTCCCTTTGTGCAGCCTGCCCTTCTCCACATCTGCAGGGTTTGGCACATCTGGGATGCAGTGGTGGCCTCCAGCACAGCTTGAGCCTGCTTCTTCCCAAAGGTGAACACAAGGTTTGGAAAGGTTTTGTGCCCTAGGCTTGTCATTCCCCTCTCAAATGGCAAGTGCGGATGCTGCTGTGATATTTCAGTGCTGTGGGCTGTTTGGTGATGCTGGAGGGCTGAACAGCTTGGTGGGGTTGGTCACTGCTGGTCGTCCCACTGTTGGATGGATGCCCATCTCTCCTTGGTCTGTCTCCTCATTTGGAGACTTCCTTTCTTCTCATCGATTATGATGGTGGTGCTGCAGTTGTACCGAGTCCTCTGGTCAAAGTGGGGCTCACACCCTTCTGTGAGCTTTGGAAGCGGGCGTGAATCACAGTCCCACTTGCCCTTGGCCTGAGGGTGATGGGGAACAGCCCAAACCATCCTTGCCATCATCTGTCTTTTGTGCTGCTGTAGCCAGCGGTGCTGGAAGTAAATTGAAGGTTTTGGGCAACCAAGCCAGGGACTGAAAAGGCTCCTGAGTTCCCAGCAGGGCCTCCACAATGGCAGGAAGCAACTTCTAAAGCTTCCTTTGGATACACAGGGCCTTGGGGGAAAGATTTACTTGCTTGTTTATGCTGTAAGTTAATCTATTTAGTGGGTTTGGCATTAAAGCTCACAAAAAGCCCTCTGAAATGGTCATGCTGCTTGTTTGTAGTGCTTTGTCTCTCGCTTACTTTGTTTCACAGCTGGAGTAGTTAAGCAGAGACGGAGCCAATTGAAATCTCACGTGTAAACTTGTTTTTCCGAATAGGCTGAAGGAATTAGCATCAGCTCTCGCTGTCCTTCATCACAAGGGAGCTGTGGGGGGAAGGCAGTGTGGGGCAGAGGTTGGGGTCCCCTCTGGGAGGGACCCTTGTTTGTGTGTGCTCTGTGCCACTTTGCTTGGTTGCAGGATGGGGATGGTCTCTGGCCCTATTGAGGCTAATAGATGATTTTGCAATAGGGAAAAAACAAAACAAAACAGCAAAAAAAACCCCAAACCAAACCCCCAAAAAACCAGCACCCCTCCCTGTGAGCCAGTGTAGTGGAGTAGGGAGCAAAATGACATGGTTTTTTGGGGGCAAGAAGTCTTAGGAAGAGTTTGGAGAGGCACAGGAAAGTGCTGGGTCAGTGGAACAAAGAATAGCTGATGAGAATTTTTCATGATATTGTGGTATCACTGTTGCCCTTTGTGTCTGATGCTATCCTAAATATGATGGTGCCACCCACGTGTAACCTTGCACAGTAAAAATGAATTTTCCCCGAGGGCAATGTCTGAAGAAGACCCATGTACACAGCAACTGCTATAGAAAGCACGTGGGACAGCTGGGGTTGAGGTCTGTGCCCAGAGGTAGTAGGTGTTGGGCTCCCTCCCAAGCTGAAGACTTCGTTGCAGCATCTTCAGCCTCAGTGAAGTCTTCAGCTTGGGAGGGAGCTCAGCGCCTGCTATGTCTGGGCATGGACCTCAACCCCAGGTGTCCCATATGCTTTTGGGAGGGTGTCTCCTGCTGAGCATGGAAATACCCGGAGTCTTGTCCCCTTTGCCCCATGTGAGTGGCTGTTAAGACCCTTCTAGCAGCCACCCTAGGGAGTGTTGGGAGGAACCGTGTGACATTCTGTCGTGTCCTTCACTTCCTTCTTGGCAGGGGCAGCTTGGGTCGCTGCCTTTATTTTGGCAAACACCTTTTTTTTCCCCCCTCTAAATTATGCATTTGCTGAATTTTTTATTTTTTCCCCTGGTCCTCTTCTGTGACACACAGCCACTTCTCTGCTGAACTTCTACCTTCCCTGAAGAGCAGCCCTGGAGTTTCCATTACACACTGCTGACGGCACCCAGCCGGGCTGTGCCAAACACCATTGCTATCTCCAGCCTAAATCTTCGTGGGGCTTAACTTGACACTGAGCTTGTAATTGACTGTGGTGTTAGGTGAAACTTTAACCTTCACTGTTGTGATAAAGACTGATACAAGCTAAAATTAACTCTTGCATTATGTGGTGAGGGGTTTTCATAATTGGTGCCAGGAACAAGTACATTTCCTCTCTGAAAAGTGAGTATATATAACTGGTCTTTTCTTACTCAGATCAGGTATGTGTCATTTCTGCTGTTTTTTGAGGAGAAAAATAGAGGCTTTTCTTACCCTGGCTGAGTTTTGCCAAACCCACACAGCCCATCGAGCGGTTGTGGATGGGGTTGGGGTTGCTGATGTCCTGGGTCATCTCTCCGCACCCATCGCAGGCTGGCTGAGAGCAGTGTTTGGATGCCAGGGAGGTGCGGAGGTGTTGCTGGCTGTGTGGCACTGGCAGCAGAGCTGCTATTGCCGACGAGCGCGAGAGGAGAGGAGATGGGCTTGGCTCTGTGCTCCTGGCCAGAAAACGAAGCATGGGCTGCTGAAACCTGCCAGCCTTGGTCTGGTGTGTCAGAAGGTGAGCAAAGCATTGATGGAGGGGAGATAAAAAGAAGCACAGGGTAGGGCTGGAATTTTGTTTCTTCTTCATTTGGTTTATTTAAGGAAGTTACCGTTCAGCATCAAGGTGTACTTTACAATGGTGAAATCCAAGAAATTCCCACAGACCTCTGTAGCTGCTCATCTGCCTCAAGGCAGGAGGATTGAAAAGGTAATGGGGACTGAGGAGTGCAGGACTGGAAGGGCCATCAGGACTGGAAGGGCTGGTGAGGGTCTCTCCCTGGCCTTGGGGCAAAGACTACTCTCCCTCTGTCATTTGATTTGAGTCTGTTGCTGCTCATTCTGCCTTCAAGGACATGGGCACAGATGATTCTCTTCCTCTTTACAGTAGCCTTTCTGTGATTGCATTTATCCCATTTCCTACCCCAGCAGAGCAGGGCATATTTTCTCCCTGCCCTTCAATTTGAAGCTTGTCTTTCAGCATCTCCAGGAATGGGAATTTCGCAGTTTCCTTCAGAAACCGTTGCAAAAAGTAATAGACCTTATTCTAACAGCATCAGGGAGACACATTCCTCCCTGTGCCTTTCACTTCCCGAAGCCTGATACTTGAACAGGTCAAGAGCGTTACATTACAGGAGCCAAAAATAACAGAATATGGGGATGAAGGGTGCAGCCTGTGTTTTTAGCTGGAGATGAAGATGAAGGCAGCGTCTTGCCAATGGTAAGAGCATCTCCGATTGAAAGAACCTGCAGTGAGTCACTGGGGTTGCATACAGAGAAATGTCTTTTTGGAGAAAGAGAGAAGGTACCATTGCAACTGTTCTTCTTGGTGATGGCTTGGTGGGACTAATTTAGAGATTCATATTTCTCAGCATCAAAATACATCATGGCTCTAAAGGGAAGTGGAATTCCCCCGTTATCTGTTTGTCAAGAATACACTAGATCCTGTCCTGAAAAATGGTAATTGTAAAAAAGAGTATTTTAAAAATAAGTCAAGAGGAAGTCTCAGTTTGCAGAATGGGTGGTAGGGAGGTTTGCAGGCAATTCTGTGCTGGACACTATCACACTGTTGTGGTTTCAGTTTCCCCTAAGCGTTGCTGCTAGGGTCTAATGGTGGTCCTGGTCTCCACGTAGCTGCTCTGTTCACATTGCTAACCTCGCAGCAGGGGAATTGCTGGCTTACAGAAAGTCCCAGAATAGTTTGCAAGTGTATTCTGCTTGTATGAGTCTGCAATGCATCCCAGGCTACTTCTGTTTCTTGAGGAAATGTGTTGTTAGTTTAAAATTAAATTAATTTTAAAATTAAATGAATGTGGAAGCAACAAACCTTCAAATGACTGGTTTGAGCTCAGGTCAGTCGAGATGCAAAGCCAATGCAAAATGTTGTGATCTCCACTCGATTACTGTTGAGTATCTGTCTCTGGAGGTCCCTTGGCTTCCTAAAATCTACTACTGGTCTTCTCAAGTGTCCAGTGTTAAGGAGGATGGGTGCTGTGCCCCCACTGCAAATTTGGTACCCGAAGGGCTGAACCTGGCACCCACAACTGAGGAGTTGCTGCTGTTGTTGTTCTCTCCCACCAGTTCCTATGAGACCTCAGCACTGGAAAAGGGGTCTCCGTTGTTTTCACCCAACACTTCCACTTGCTGCCAGCACTGCTGATGGGGAAGGTGGTAGTGATGCTATGAAACCAGCATGTACTTGTCTTTAATCCAACTCTTGGTAAACTTGGCTGGATTGCAGTTTCCAGATTGCTCTTATTACACATTGCTGAGGCTCCTTTTCTGTTGCTTTATCCAATTGCAGCTATTACTGGACAGGGACAGACTCTGGAAGGATCAGAGGGGTTTTGTGTGAGTGCTAAGAGTCTCATGAGCGGCACATGGTCTCCATGAAGCTGATCCCATGGTATCCCCTGCAAATGAGGGAGATGGTGGTTCACACACATCATGCCAGATGCACATCACCTTGTTTCTGTGATCACCTTGTTTCTCTCAAATAGCTAAGAATTGCCTGGGGGTTGCTGGCGCTGCCCTCAGCCCTGCCACCTCTGAGGCTGCTGGTCCACGTTAAGGCTTCAGCTACCTGCTGTGACTTCCTTGCTAAAACTAGAACCACTGCGTTGCTCTGGACTTGTCCTGGTGTGGCCAGAAGTTGAGCCTGGCTGCAAACTCGACCCCGGGTGCTGTGTGTCTCCTTCCAGCTCTTGCACTGTGTTTTGCAGTACGCCTTACCTCGGTATCTCTGGTCAGGCTTAGGAGGAGACTGTCTTTCCTGTTTCATAAAGTGGAAATAAACTCCTGGAGCAGCTCCCTGGAGCTGGAGTCTAGTCAGTAATACTGTGATGGGAACTTCATTACCAGGATGATAACATGATGGCGGTTTCACTCTGAAATCACTAAAATTTTGTTGTGGTTGCATTTTGTACATTTTAGGGGCAGCCCCACCTGCTTGTCTAACTTTTTCTTATTAGAAAATGATTGAAAAAAATGACTCAAGAGAGGAGAGCCAGTGACAGCCCCAAACAGCAGTGTTAGCGATGATCCTCCCATGGGCAGTTGGGTGCTGGAGCCTTCCTCACTCCTCTGCCATCACTTCAAACCCTGCTTGTGTTGGTCAGCCTTAGCAGGTTGGGTGAGAGACTGCGTATTCCCCCTAGGAGTGATGGGGGCTTGGTTATAGGCACAGTTCAGTTGATTTCTTCAATAACCTCAGGTGAGGGTCCATGACTGGTCCTGCCACTGTTGATGGGAATTTTGCTACTGACTTCAGTAGCTCCTCATGTCTCTGGCTGAAGAGCTAATGCAGCTTTGGTGTGGAAATGAGACCTCTGCTGCCTTGTCCCACACTTGCTGGGCTGTTGGTGTCTGTGACTATCTGTTGCTAGCCCTCATGTGCTCCAAATAACTAAGTAATGATGCATTTATTTTCTCTTATTTGTCTGTGTTTTCTGGATTATCAGTACTCTAATGTAGTTCATCTGTGAAATAGCCCCATAAAATTGACCTTAGGCAGTTTTAAAGTGCGCACTCCATCTTCAAAGGTGGAAATAACTCTCTGTTTTTACAGCAGAGACTTTAAAGTGGCACGCTTATAAAGCTTTCTTGGCTCGGTGGTTTATTGAGAGCTGCTCGTTCCAGGCTCTGGCACTCTTCCTCAGAGCTTATACCTGGCTGTCCAAAAGTGGAAGTCTAGCGAGGAGTCCTGGAGATCTTGAGCAGACAAAGTCACTTGCAAAAATGTTGGCTTCTGCTTTAGTTTGTTATGAATCAAATTTGGGGGTGAAAGAAGTGAAAGCTAAACTAAGTGAGTCTATTGCAATTTCCGTGTTCCCATTATTGCACTGTCTGAGCTTCTTACAGGCTTTGAAACATTTGGTTGTGCAACTGCTGGGTAAGGAAGGAAGTGTGATTATTCCTGCTTTGCATGTGGGAAGCAGTTTAGAAGAATAAGGATGGGAGTTGTCTTGCTTAAGGATGCCTGCCTAAAAATTTAGGCCTGTAATTTAACTTAGTCTGCAGGCTCCCCCTGAAGAGGGATTCAAGTTGGATGGGATGAGCTGACCTCCACACCAGGTGCGCTCTCTGTCTGTAGATGTTGGTTTGCTTAGAGATTCACCTCATTTTTGCATAGGTAAAGTTGGAGGCAATGAATCCTACCCCTGGGATGGACCCAGTGTCACCGTGGAGCTTTACAGCCCAGCAAATAGTTGATGTGGGTTCTCCAAAGTCACCGGATGATTTTTTTGCTCAATTATCTTGCTTCATGCCTTGGACTCCATCATTATTTTTGGCTCTGGATGATAATCCTGAAGTTGCCAGCCTTAATTACGTTGTTGTAAGAAACAAAATACCAAGAGTTTTGGCTGGTCTTCTTTGCCTTGACATGTTGTTGGCTGTGCAGCAGGTTCACAAAGGTATTCAGGGTGTTAGAGGCTTTCTTCATTTCGCTATGCACTTTGGTGTGCTGGTAAGAGCTTTTGTGGGGATGCCAGCAGGGCCGCTGATGGTCCAGGGTGTTCAGAGAAGAAGGTGTAAACCACTCTGGCAGCAAGTCTAACTGAACAGTCATCATGCATATGAATAAGCCCCTTCTGGACCTAAGCACAGTGCACCTGACCTAGCCACCAACCAGCTCTGGGTGGCTTAATTTCATCTGAATACTTGTCATGATCAAGCATTTTGTAGGCAAGTAATGGCACAGTTGTCTTCTGTAGATGGTGGTATCGACGTGCTATCAGTCTTGCATCCCACAGTGATTCTCTCTCCCTCTCTAAGCAGCTTTGGGGATTTTTTGGAGGGGAACTGATTTATCCTGCTTAATCCACTCATCTAGCAGGGTTGTCCTGCTCAGTAGCAGTGAAACCTGAGTGATACCTTCTCTTGGTCCATTGCTCTGAGGTTGCAGCTGGTTATTGCTCGTGATGCTCTCTGTGCACGCAGTGGGAAGTGCGGGAAGTCCTGTCACAGCCTGACTTACTCTGACACTTCCTTGCCAGTAACTTTTACCCAGTGGAGGAAGCTCTGGGAGAAGAGAGGCTGGTTAGGGTGGGGTCAAGTTATGAACTTCTTGAGGAACGATCTAGATGGCTGGGGAAAGTGACTCTGCCCATCTGTTTGATTGATCAACTTAGAACTTTCTCTAGTCTTAACTAGCCATTAAAAAAGGCAGCTCCATCTCTCAGATTCAAGATGCCTCTGTCATCTGAAAGGCTGAGGCTGCGTGTGTCTGTTGAGGAGCATGAATGGCCACTGATACCAAAATGCAGACAAATTTTCTCAGTAGTTTATCCCAGAAGAGCCAATGTTGACCACCCCTTATTTTTTTTCCCCAAGCCATCAGACTGCTGAACAACAGCCTTGCAAACCCATGAGTTTCCTTCTGAGGACTGACTCAACACGCCCGTAGAGCCCCCACTGAGTTTTGCTGTCCATGAGGATTTGGTCCCTCTGAGAAAGTAAATTTTCCCTGTTTGTTCTGGGGAGATGCGAGCCTCTGTGCTCAGAGCCCTTAAAGACGGTAGATCTTGTGATAACTCTTGTATGTCCTGTTCTCTCAGTAACTCCCAACGAGGTGTAAATTATGGATGTTGTGTTTTGACCTTGTGACTGTCAGTATGTGCGTCTCTGCTAATTAATGCACTGTAATTCCTGTGCTAGCAGATATTACCTCTAAAAATATCTAGAGGTGCCTCTCTGGTGATAAGGTTACGGCAATAAGTTTTAAGCAGGGAATATGTTAAGACCTGATCCACTCTTTAGCTGTGCTGTAGAAAGCTTCTGGTAATGGGGCTTATTAAACTACCTTGGGAAAGGGAGGCAGGAGATTTTGCCCTCTAAACGTGGATGACATTTCCGTTAGTGTCAGCAGAAATCCAAGCTATTATGGCTGTAAGGAAAGCCTTCTACGTATGGAATCTGCTGTCCAGACTGGAGGACAGACCCAAGCTGCTTGGGGGAGTGTAAGTCCTGGCCCCCATGCCCAAACTGAGCAAATGGGGGGAAACCCTGGTGATATATGGTGGAAAGAGTCTTTCCTTCAGATGTTTTTCAGTAGTTGGTTGGTATGTAGCTGTTCCTTTAGCATCAAGGTGGGAAGAGTCCAGCCCCATGAATGTGCGGGGAGGAGCGGACCTCTTGGCTGCTCTGGATCTGCTCTTCCCCCATCACAAGACGGTGCTGCGTGGCTGTGGGAAGGGGCTGAGGGAACTGACCCCCTTCAAACAAGAAGAAAGTACCCCAGGATTGCTTGAACCCAACCTAGCCATGTGTGTCATCGTTTAGGGGAGCACAGAAAGTCATTGCTTGGACCTGGACTGCTGCTTCCACATGTCTTTCCTTCCTCAGCCTCTCCATCGCTGAGCGGCACGCCCTGCTTTGGTATCTTGCAGCCTCGTGAGCGCCAAGGGACAGCATGGTTATTTCTGACCGGATCATTTGTGTGTGGTCTTTATTTTTGTATTTTCTTGAGCACGACTGTTGAGTTTCCTGGAACTGCTTGGCCCAAACCAGAGCCCTTTGCATGTTAACAGCCTCACAGCTCGTTTGCGCAGCGTGGCGGGTGCCACGTGTGGCTCTCGGATGTGGCAGGAGAGTAAAATCATCGTCCAGAATAGGAAATGGTGGCACAACTTCCCCCCAGCTCCAGGGCACTTCTCCTTTTGGCACCAGCGCACGGGAAGGTGAAGTAAGAAGATCTCTGTCRAAAATGCAGAAGTGCAAGTTGCTCTTGGAAACCATCTCGATGGGTGAGCCCACAGCGGAGCCCTCGGCCTCGGCTGGTGGGGAGGGGTATGTTTTTGTGCGGATGGATTCAGCCACATGCCTTGTGGCTTCCTCTTCAGACGGGAAGTCTACTCGGTGCGTAACGAGCGGCAGAGGATGGGTGGGCTGCAGGCTCTGCAGTCTTTGTCCTGGAGAGTTGCCTTCCCAGTTCTTCTGCCCTTGGCAACTAGCAGTCTGCGTCCCTGCTTGCCCATGCGTTGTCTTAGATGTCATCCCTGCTCGTGGCACGTTGCTTAATCCCACAGGATTATTCCCACTTTCTGTGATGGTTTGTCTCGTGCTGCCAGAGAAGGAGAACCGTCGTCCAAACCCAGGCTGTGCTTGTTCAGATGCTGTTGGCTGTTTGTAGTGGCTGCTGCCGGGGAGGGACTGAGGCTGGCGGGGTTTTGGCTGGAATTTTCTTTGACCTCATTTGATTACCAAGTCCTACGTGCTCAGTGGTAGGGCAAAAATACCACAGGGAAAGTAGCTCATGCAAAAATACCTAGAGCAAATACATTTCCAGATACACAAATGACTTTCCAAGGTCACACGGCAGATCCTGCAGTAGACCCCGAGCCTCATCCACAGAATCCTTGAGAACAACTCAGCCATGGCATAAGGCAGCTGATGGGCTGTGTGAGGCCATGGGGGGAAAGTAGGTGTGGACACGTGGGGGAAAGCAGATGCGGTTAAGGGCATGCTATGGATGAAGACGACTGAGGATAAGTCACTTTGCCTCTGTGGGCTCCTGGGTCCCACATACACCCATAGCAGATCTTTCCTCCTCCAGACTGCGCTGGGTGCAAGCATTGCTGCTGCTGCAGCTCCAGGGGCTTTGGTGCATCAGGTGGAAGGAAGAGCGTGCATCCCCACCGAGAACAGCAGTCTTTGCATCTTTTACCCCAGCTCTGCTGTCTGCTGGAGCATGATGTTCTCAGACTATTTAGAGAGAGGGTGAGGTTGGGAGGGGCTGGAAGAAAAGCTGTTGTTGGAATTGTTGTCTAGAGAGGAGGTGCCATCACAAGGGAAGTGTCTGTGAGTGTTGGCAGTGAGAACAGGCAGAGCGGAGCGGTTGTGAGTCCAGCACTACAGCTGGTGCAGGACCTCTGTGGTCTCTTCCCAGATCTACCAGGAGCTTGCCCTGACACCTTGGGTGAGTTACTACTTCTTCTCACAGCTCTTTTCAATCCTTTTTCCTACCAGGGGCACGTTGGAGCAACGAGTCCGCATGTTTGGGGGCATAGCATAGGCTGCCACCACCATTTCTGTCGATAAGGGATGTGAAGGGCGGCAATCCACAACTGACTGGTGGGCCGCAAGATGCCCTAGTGCAGAGGTGTTGTTCCTGTAAATTGTGCTTCTCCTACTTGAGCTTTCTGCAACAGAAGGACTAGATATAAGATTATGGAACATATATATATATATACCCCCACACCCCAGATGTAAGAAGTTTGTAGCCCTGGTTAGAAGTGTCTGGCCAGTCCTGTGTGTATCATTGACATCTTCCAACATGCAAAAGCTGATGGAGGACTGAACTTCTACAAGTAGGGCTGTTCCACTCCATGCTGAAATGGCCAAGCCCAGGCTATGGGCTAAAACATGTTCAATTTGGGCAGATCATAGAGTATTTCCAGGTTTTGCCTGTCTCGGTGTTGCTAATATGAGAAGCTGTGGTTCAGCTTCTGTCACTTGCTTGGTTGGGTTGTGAATCTCAAGCCACGATGAACGGCTGCAGCTTTCTGTCTGAGAGGGTGGGGGTAAACTCCAGCATGGGGAGCATCTCCTCAGCTTGAACTCGAGCTTTTGTCTTTGAAAGTCAAAGCAAAACCAGAAGAGCCACCAGAAGATGTCACCTCACATCGTGACAGTGAAGTCCACATGAGCGTTGCTGTAGGATATGTCTGCAGGGCCAGATTTCCCAGCTCTCGGCGTAGCCGCAGCAGTGCTTGTGTTGGGCTATTGAGCTGCTGTGGTGCACGTTAGATTGCAGACAGGCAGAGCAGTTCTGCCATGATGCAAACACAGTTATCTGGACTGTTTATACACTGTTTATGAGTATCCAGATTACTGCTGAAACTGCTGAACTTCTAAGAGGACGTCTTCATTTGTAATGGTATGAAGGATCATGGTCTTGTAGCACTAAGTGACAAATGTTGGATCACTTTGACAGTAGATTTAAACCCAAATCTCTTGTATCCCAGAAGGCAGCCTCATCTGCAAAGCCGTTCTGTTCTTGCCAAGGATGCTGCAATGGTTTAGGAGTGGTCCTAGGAGTTGAGAACATCAAAGAGATGAAGCAAAGGCTTTGTTTGACACCAAAATTTTCAGCAGGGAACAGAAAAGTTTCATGTATACAGTATTGAACTTTTTTACCAAAACCAAAAGCAGGAGGTGAATGCACACACCCTGTGTGCCTGCCTCCTGCCAGCATCCGAGCACCCCTGGCGAAGGCGCTGGCAGGGGGGGTGGCAGCCTGGAGCCGGTCCTGCTTGGGTCCCTTTTGGGGTGAGCTCCTTGTCTGCCGGGTGATGAGCTGTTATGGGAGTGAGAAGCTCTTCCAGCCTGGGGTGGGGGTATCTGAAAGCTTGATGTTTCAAAGGTTTTTTTTCTTCCCCAGCTCCAATTTTAACGGCCGTGCTTGGGATAAATACTTTGAAGCCCTAATTGCAATTATGAATCTTCCTCTGTTCCCAGGTTTCCCCTAATTGGCTTCCTGTGAGAATTTACAAAGCTGGTAAAAACAAAACTGCTGTTTTTGTGAGGGAGTTGGTAGCGTGAGATTCCTAAGCCCAAATAAAACTCAGCTCAGCCGAGACTTCTCGTGCGCTGCTGTGCGGTGCTGTAATCAGACCCATGGCCAGACGCTCACAAGGGTGGCATTATATAAAACGTAAGCTGATTTACATGCTTGCATTTTGAAAGTGCTAATCTATTTTGATTTTTTTTCCCTCTCTTTTTCTTTTCAGCCTTCTCTAATCTTCTGCAATCTCTGCCAGGTTCCCAGCTCCTTTGGCTGGAATAGGCCCCAGCTAAATCCTTTATCTGTCTATTTGGCAACCCTGGGCGAAGTAGTTAGCAAACGAATGACACTTTTCCTGGCTCATTAATTAGATTTACTGAGCTGAGTGGTTGCTGCTGCAATAGTCTGGGCAAGGCAGTTCTGTATTTTGTTTCTTAGGAATTTGGGTTTTAAAAAAATAGAGCTCCAAGGCAGTTCTGGTACTCGCAGTCAAATCCACGGCTCCCCTGTGTGCACTGGTGTTGAGAACACGTGTTTTTCTCATGCATAGCTTTATTTCTGCAATTTGCTGCTGCCTGAGCAGTTCTGATCGCGTGTCATTGTTTTACTGCTCAAAAAGTTTGAGGATGGGTATCTGGGTACTCTGCCCTTGAGGTGCCCATGGCAGGATATCTCAGTTAAGGCAAGTGGTTCTTGTGAGTTAGAAATAACCTCTGTGAAATATTAGTATGTTTTTATGTATTATAAATATGCTTTTTGACACGTCCTGCTCTGCCAGCCTTACCTGCCAGGGTTATAAATGGGATTGTGAAGGCTACATTAGGAAATAAAAATAACAGGATGAAAGAAAATTATGCTTTCACCTTTATCTGCCACTGCTTCGCAGCCAGTGGCTAATGGAGCGTGTTGCAGCAGGAGCCCCTGCCTCTGCTTTCGGAGGAGGAAACTGAGGCACAGAGAGGTCACTCACCATGCCATGGCACTGGAGCTCTTGGTTTCTATTGCGGACTTTCGGTTCCCTTTGTAACCACTAGACAACACTGTCTTTTTCTCGGCTCGAGGTCTGAGCAGTCTGGGCAGGAGGCAAGCGTTGGGGGTCTTGTCTTCTGTTGCAACCTGGGAACCCAGTGCCAGGGTGTTGGGGCACCCTGTGGATGCTGGTGGATGCTAGTGATGTTGATGTGCTGCTATTGCTGTCATCCCATTTACAAATGGGCAACTTGAACATGGAGAGACCAAAGTGGGGGTCACTCAGCCAGTGTTGGGGACGAGGGGAGGAGAGTCTCTCCAGAGAAAGAGTGGCAGTGCTAAACTGGGCAGTATTTAAGCTCCTTGTGTATAGGGCACTTCATTTGTTGGTATAAACATCTAAAACTAAATTAATGACTTGCCCATGATTGGATGAGGTGATGCAAAAGACTGATAGATGTGTCTTGCTGCCTTGTCCTCCTCCAGTCCTGCAAATGTACAGGGGATGACTCTGCTTTGGTCTCCTATTCCTCAAGGTTGCCATGACTTTCCCTATAAAGGGCGCATAGAGGAGAAGACTCAAAGTCCCTTTGCCTGCATTCAGTTGAGCATTTGACCCAGGTAGATTTGCATTGGCTGGTATGGAAGGGGTGCGGAATGCCATGAAATGTCATCCTGGGAAGGTGATCCTGCTCCTTTCCTGGGCACAGCCAGCAGCGATGGAGGCTCAGTGCAGACCTGTGGCTGCTCCAGAGCATGCCCAGTGCAGGGTCTGCCCCGTCGGCTGGTGTCATTGGACGTGAGAGGGTCTGGTCCTCCTTTCCTGGTCATTGCATCCCCTGTCGCTGGGAGCAGTGGGGTGGAGGAGATGGAGAGGAGGTCAGTGCTTTTAGCACAGGAGTCCTAAAGTGATTATCTGTGTTAACTTCTATTGTGTCGTGTCCAACGGGAGACAATTATTTAAAGGCTCTGAAGGGAGGAGGATGTTTGGCAATTTTTGAAAGCCAGGGTTGGTGCCAGCTTCAATAGACAGACCCAAACAGGCTGCCTGTGCTGTCAGGCATCGCTGCCTGGAGGAAAGGGCTGGCTTTGATGTTGCATCCCTCGCCTCCTGGAGTCACTTTGCCCCTGCAGCTCTAGGGGATCAGAGGGCGGCTGCAGGCAAACCAACCACGGATGCTACATGTACTCGTTACCCTGCCTGCAAACTCATTTCAAATTGGGCTGGGCTGTGCCTTGGCTGATACAAAGAGCAAAACCCTATGGTGATTTGGGGCTAGCACCGCTTGTGCTTGTAAAAACGATCCGAGAGCGTAGAGATGGAGAACTGGCGCAGTTACTGGAGGGAGTTTTGCAAGCAAAGAGCCGGGGGAGGAGAGCAGAAATAGCTGCAAAATGTCAGAAAGCTGTGACTAAAAGCAATTCGCACTTAACCCACTTGAGAGTTGCCCTCCCAGAAAAGTAGCAATTGTTTATCTACCAAGGACCCACCGCTGCTAGAGGCAAATTGGTTGCTAATTGGTCTTTCTGCTAAAGGCGGAGGGGTCAGGCTAGCTAATTAGACAGGTCTTTACACCTCCCCGGTTAATTTGGAGA
Source organism: Phoebastria nigripes (assembly GCA_035582835.1). NCBI lineage: Eukaryota > Metazoa > Chordata > Aves > Procellariiformes > Diomedeidae > Phoebastria > Phoebastria nigripes. Next base: position 946,734 of record JAYKAV010002799.1, read on the forward strand.
GTGGAGCATATTCCCAAAGGGAGGTGGGCTTCCCAGAGAGGCGACCCGATCAGTTGGCTGGGTCTTTTGATCCCTCCCGGGGGCGAGCCGAGAGCTGGCAGATGTGAGACACAAGCTGGAATTCTGTCAAAATAACCTCACAGTTAATTTTGAGTTAACATTTTGAAGTTAAAAGCAAAGAAACAACTCGAGGTCTCCCTGGAGGTAGGAGAAAAGGGGAATAGGTTGCTGCCAGCCTGGGAGCGCTGGGGTGGGAAGCCTGCAGGTCTTCTCCGAGCCTCCCAAAGCCATGGGCTGGCAGAGCAGAGTGGCCTTGCTTTGCTGAGCCTGTGCTGTGGGTTTTTTTTGTTTTGTTTTGTTTTTAAATTCTTTTCAAAAAAGACCATCTAGGCACTTCTCAGAAATAAGAAACAGTCCCTGAGTGACCAGCTAAATTCAGGTGTGACCTGAGCAGTGAGTGTTGCAGATGAAATAGAAAGGGTGGAAAAGCCGAGAAAAGCACAGAATAAATATAGTGAGCGGGTTTTACAGCAGCTCTGAGGGTGAAATGCCCTGGGTTTAAGGTGCTGTCAGGATACTGGCGTGGCCCTTGTCCTGCCACAGTCTTCCTAGGTGACCTGGGCAAAGTCACTTTGCCTTTCCCCATCAGCCTCGGTTCCCCATCACTGCACGGATAGTGGTGCGTTTTTCTTCCTCAGAGGAGTGATTTGAGGATAAGAGCATTAAATAATGTCCAAGTCTGGTGCTGCGGGAATGGGGGGTGAATAATTCCCAAAGATCGTGGCTATTGGGGGGAGCTGGTGCTAATCTGAGCTTTGGGAATCAAGTGTTTCAGCCTTAGGGCGGTGACACATGGTTTTTCAAGCACAGCCTGGAAACTGTAAATTTTTTAAACTCTAAAAGCCATGTAAGCATTGGGGCTGTTTTCTCTTTCTGCAGCTCTCTAATGAAGTGGGATGTGTCCAGTGTCCCGTGGAGGGGCTCTACCCAGACCCATGCCCCTTGCAGGGCTCTGCCACATCACCCCGATTTGAGGCTGCCCCAGGAGGTGGCTGTGGTGAGCAGGACTATGGGGACCACTGGGCACGGGGGTGGGAATGGAGGACAAAAAGATGGGAAGGGAGAAATTTGAGGCTGGCACCCATACTGTGAGGATGCAGATGGAAGTGGGGGACCCGCGGGCTTGAAACCAAGGTCAGAGTCTTCAGAGCCAGGCAGGGACCACACGGAGAGGAGTGCGATTGGGCCACCATGGGTTTTTGGGGCTTGGTCCCGGTTTGCTAAAAATACAGCTTGTCGTAGCCTGGCCCCTCCTCAGCGAGCGGCAGAACGTGTGTTTGTGAGCTGCAGCTGGAGTGTAACTCGCTCCCATCTGTGCTTGTGGCTTGGGGCTGCAAGGGCTTGTTCTTTCAGTAGCTGAGAGCTGCCGCTGTCCCAGGGTGCGGTCAGCCTCAGCCCCGCACTGGGCCTGCCCAAAACGGGCTCCGAGCCCTCCTCCGGGCCCGCTGGGGAGGGGGATGTGGCTGGTCCTGCTCGAGGGTGTCAGTGCTGCGATGGGAACGCAGGGGAAGCGAGGGGGAGCCTGTTGTATCAGTGTCCCCATGTCCTTCAGGGGTTCTGCTGTCTCCGGGTGCTAAAGGGCTTTGTCTGGTCTGCTGGGACCCAAAACCAAGGAGCATCAAATCCCCAGGCTGCCCACGGGCCACCTCTTTGACCACTGTTTGTCCCTTTGTCTTGGTGAGAGAAGGACCCTGGTGATGAACCCATGAGGGGCATGACCAAGAGGTCTTCGCTAGCAGCATCCTCCTGATGAAGCCCATTCACATCCGCCTCGCGCTTGAGACTCRGAGGAAACCCTGGCAAGTGGGACCGCAGGGGGATTTGGGTGCCCATCAGCAGCGRACCCTGCGTCAGCTCCAGCGACGCCCCTGTAGTTAGTTACCTTTTGCAGTGAGGACGCACTTGGATGACAGTTTGCTGATCGGCTCCCTACCCCCAAATAGATGTGGGTGACAAATCCMATTATCACTTGAACTGGTCTTCCAGTATGGAGACCCCGTGGCAGCTCTGCTTCATCCCAGGAAATGTATCCCTGCTGACAGCCCCAGATTTGGGAGGATCGGACATGCTCGGGGTGTGCCTTCATACCAGGGGCTCCTGAGTGCCGTTAATCTCTGCTGCAATTCAGTTTAAAAACAAAGGGTGTGGGGGTTAATCTGATCATGGTTTGCTTTGGGGTTGGGGCCTCTGTTTTTTTATTAGATAAGAAAATTCAACGGCATGAAGCATTGGGCTGGTTCTTACTTCAAAGCAATCCCCATGTCATTCAGAGCAGGTATCGCCATTGCAACACAATTTTAGAACAAAGAAAGAAAACAGAGACAAAACTGAAAACAGGAACCAGCAGATAAACAATACTCTGGTGCCACTGGCGCTGAGCTGAGCTCCTTCCTGCTCTCAACCATCTGGCGAGTCAGCGGCGGGGCTCGGGGGAGCCCAGCTCTCCCGGTCAGCTCTTCACAGCAGGGAAACCAGCTGGGAAACGATTGAAAAGCTTTTCCATTCATAAAAAAATTTGTCAGGGTGTGAGCTGAGCACCTGGCTCTCCTCCTCCGAGCATGCTCAGCCGGGATGCCCCAAGTTCACCGCTCTGACCCAGGCAAGGCGTTTCATCTGCCCGTGCCATGGGGTTTATGCCTTGCCCCAGCTCCGAGGAAGCCACGTGCATTTCCATAGAGGGTGAAGAATTGAGCAGCAATGACCGGTGAGCTCTTGAGGCACAGGAGCATGGTCAGTGCTTGGGGTAGCTGCCTCAGGGATACCGGAGGTGGGTGAACCAGCACAGAAGCACCCTTGGTGGCAGGTACCAGCCTGGGTACTGGTTTTCATAGCCAGTGTCATTGAAAACTGGTGCGATGCTGGTCCCAGAGAGAGCCGGCTTGGTTGGGGCTTGCTCATTGCAATGTGAACCTAAACACTGGTGTGTGGAGGAAAATGTCTCATTTGATCAGAAATGAGAAGTTTCATTTTTTTCTGGCTTGATTTTTACTTTTTGAATCACAGTCAGATGAGTGCAAACACTGTTTCGAAATGATGAGTCAAAAGGTTTTGTTCTGAGTCCTCAAGACCCCCCTCTCTCCACTCCTCGCCTTGTGCACCCTCCGAGCAGAGGCATTTTGCTGAAATCCAGTCCAATTCACTGAGGAATTTGCTTGCCTTGAAACAGTTTCTCCGATTATTTTGTTCTTTTTGCTAAGTTTCTTGCAGCCCTGTTTTTGCTCCTACTGCGTTTTTAACTTCTTGCTTTCRTTGCACGCCCTTCTGAAAACTTGACCCTAAAGCAGCATCTCAGTTATCATCGGGGCTGGTCCTAAGGCCACCCCACGTGCTGACCTGCAGGTGGGACATGGCAAAGCTGCATCCTTGACAGCCGGTACCCGACACCTGGAGCACATACGGGCTTGCTTCTAGCTGGCTGCCAGTGAGTGGTGTGAGTCCTGCTCCTGATGCTGTAAAACATGTCTGAGACTTTATCAGCTCAAGGATAGCAGATCCCAGACCCAAAGATAGCGAAGGTGTGCAGTATTAGGTCCCTGCTTCTGATATTTTTAATTTTTTTCTTTCTTTCTGTGGAGCCTCTATCTGTGAGTCTCTGAAGCAAAAAGCAGTTGCAATTCGGAGTTGGTGTTTTTTTGCACCTCTTGGGTTTATTTTTTTGGAGCTCACAGCGTCTTCATCTCATAAGCGTTAGCCTTAAGCTCTGGCTGCTAATGCAGGTAATCTTGGGGATGGAATTTGGGGAATCCCATTAAATAATTCCTATTTGCAGCAACATGAAGGGCTTGGATGGAGGTGTTTGTRTGGAGCTGACATGTCTTAGGCATTTCTCAGCTTCTTGCTGGCTTTCTCTTCCGATCCCCTGAGCTGGGGGTACTTAGTGCCAGCTGAACAGAGCAAAGCTGTTACCGGAGGGAGCTGGGGCCATAAACCACTTGTGATTACCACTGAAAAGCGCCGGTACTGTGGGATCTACAGCCCAAAACCCAGTTGCCCTATTTCACCAGAGGTTCAAAATATTTATCCCCAGCCGCTCCGGAAGCCTCTCCTCCTCCTGTGGCTCTGCAGAGAGGTGTTGCCTGCGCGGCAGAGCTGCGGCGTCTGTGCAGACCTGCGCCCCGGTTAACCTGCTTCCCATGACCGCGGCAGTCCCGCTTTCTACGCACGGGGCGTCATATTTCTTTTTTGGTGGTGTTGCTCAGGGCTACGTGATGCTGAGCGCTGCCGGCTCCGACGTCACGTGTGTGTGCAGAGGTTCGTGGTTGTTCTGTTCCCCTCTCCTTTTCTTGCCCTCCCCCAGGTCTTGCTCCTGCCTTACGGCACAGCCTCGCAGCTCGCTGCATTCTCCCCTTCAGTGCGTTCGCCTTTCCCTGAGAGCAAAGCATCAGTGTGGCCTGTGGTGCCAGGCTGGGAAAGCCATGCTAAGCAATAAAAAGTCAATCCTGCCCTGTGTTAGGGAGAGTCCCTGTCTGGATTTGTAATTTCTACCCACCTTGGCTCCCCTGCCTGCAGCTTTGCCTGGCAGCATGGCCCTGGGGTGCACAGTGCTCCCCATCTCCAGGTTTTAGCTGTTGTATGGCACCTTAGACGCTTTCTTGGTGGGTTTGCTGTTGCAGGAAAGTACTAGACACAAAATTGATGACCAGAGGCTGCTTATTACAGGAAGATGGCAGAGCAGTTTCCCCTATTTCTGCCTCTCCTGGATGGTTTTTTTTCTCTCCTGCAGCTTGGATAATGCTCCATCCTTCAGTTGCAGTATGTTTTTAAGYGCTTTTCTAAGCTGGAGACCTTTCCTCTCTGACCACAGATGTTTCTTTCTGCTGCATGCTTGTATGCTGTGTCCATGGTCAGCAGCCTGACAGACGGAGCAGCAGCAGAAGTGACCGTACAGACGTGCAGTTGTTGGGTGAGACTCAACTTTCAAACTGTCTTACAGTCTGCTGCTTAGGGATGCTGTCTGTGCCATGGCTGTGAACTGTATGATGGCCACCACTGTGCCTTTCCAGAGAGCCATTTTCTTTCATGAATGTGTATTGTGAATTAATTTGGACTTCTTTCCGCAAAGAAGCGTCTCATGATCTAAGTCCATGGCTGGGCTCAGCCAGTCCAGCTCTGCATAGCCACGAGCTGGGTGACTGCATTGGTGCTAATCACCTTGCATTTAGTGGAGAGGGACAGGCATGTCCTGGCAGGACACAAGTGACCATCTTAGATACCCCTCGGCACAAGCTGAGCAGCCCCAGGTAAGTAGTTCACAAAGAGGTGTCTGAATTTAGCTGTCGGCAGTTTGGTGAGATGAATCACATCTCATGTTTCGATTTCTTGGGCTGGGCTGAGCCCCCTTTCCTGCACTGCTGCAAAGAATCCCACCGGCCCCCAGCCCCGCCAGACCTGCTGTGCCCACTGCGGGACTGCCCGGCCAGCACCCAGAGGGGAGCAGGTAGCCAAACCTGGACATAAAACCTGGGTGCTGCTTTGCCCCTTTTGTGTTACCTTCTGTAGGTGCTGTTTGATATTAAAAGGACTCCGAAACTGCTTTTGCACGTTAGGTGCTTTCCCTGCTTTGTGGTGGGAGTCTCTCATTCAGCCTGGTTCTCAGACACAGTGAGAACAAGGAGCGATCTCTGCGTCTTAGTAAGCTTTCCAGTTCTCACGTTTTCTGGTGTAAATGAGGCTTTGTAGTTCAGCAAGACAACAACATTGCCCTGCTGCTCGAGGAGGACTCAAGTCCTGTAGTGCCGCTGTGCACTGAAGATCTTTATCCCGAGGGAGCTGCCAGGCCGGTACCTCTCTTCTTCCCGAGACAACATTTACCACTAATAAATCAGATCTTCATTTCCTACTGTTAGCACGTAGGTTTGACCTGTGCCATTCCTGTAGTGAAGAAATGCCCCTTAGCATGGTTATCCTGTAGGCACAGATGCTGTTATTATTCCAGAAGTAGGTCTTCTTCTTGTGCCATGAGTTTTATCTTCCACTTTAAGATGAAATCACTGTCTAAACCTCTCTTTCCCATTTCACTTCCAAATACTGCAGTTTGCTCAGAACCCTCTATTATGTGCAAATCCCACAGTTGCTGGTTCATAAATGGCTTGTTGCTCATCTATTACATTAAGACTTTCTACGTGTGCTGCTCCAGCCGTCCCAGAGTAGGGGGCTAATTGCTGTGAAAATCTTCCTCCCAGAGCAGGTCAGGAAATCGGTTGCATCAGTTGCTGGTGGGATCGCCCAGCGGACAGTCCCATCTTCCCAGCAGAGATGCATCCCTGTAGCTGGACACCTCGAATGTGGAGTTTGCTGGTGATGAGCAGGGCAGCTCATTCCTGGCTGTAGGTTTGCATATCAATGTGATTGCTGAACCCCCAAGACACCCTGTGTGTCCAGGAGGCCAAATGCTTTCCTGTGTTACTTGTTCAAACCAATGCCCAATTGACCTTTTGGTGGTTTTGATCTTCTGAAGAACCACCTTGGTCTTGATGTCTTTATCACAAGTGTGCCACTTGGTGCCTTTCTGTCCGGACAACTTCTCCTTGGCATGTGTTGCTTCCCTCACACTTGTATTGTGAATCCTCACCACCAAACCCCTGAGTCTGCACTTCTCCTTGGAGCTGTTTCTGCTCTAGTTCATTCATTGGTACCCTGATGGCAGCAAATATTCACAGCATTGGCCCCAGTTGCATTTGTTTACCCTTTAGCCTGTCTTTCCAGCCCCGTGCTGGGTGATTCTGTCCTGCTGCCCCTTCCCAACAGCCTGTGTGATTTGTTTACCCCCTAAATCCTGCTCTGGATGTGCTTTGCTCAGAGACCCATCACTGAGGTCTTCATGTCCCACCTTGGAGTAGAGCATGAATGAGATGTCCACGTGCCCTTACACCTCTCCTGTGCCGACTGTCAAACTAGATGGTACAAGGTGATTGAGCTGGGCTTGTGCAGACAACATTAAATTACAGCTTTTTGTTTCAGATTCTCCTTTATGTCCTGGAAGAAGATGCTTAATTTCTGGTGTCCTTTTCCTCCCTCTGAAGAAAAGGGGGAAGATAACAGGGGGGGATAACATCTTTTTTCCTGTTTTTGTTTGCCTGTTGGTTCTATTTTGATATGTGTAAGTACAGCAGATAGCATCATGGGGACCTTGCTGTGGTTCACATTTGTAGTCTGTCCTGTTCCAAGTAATTTGGCTCCTCGCTTTATAGATGAGAAAAGGGGGCAGTCCCGCAGGTTGCCCAGGCACTGCTACAACTGACTTCTCAAGAAATCAGACCTAATGACAAATTTTTCAGTCCTATCCCTTGCTCTCAAGCCTGTACCACTACCTGGCAGCAGTAGTGGTGATGATCTCAGCAAGCCAACACGACTTGGGTGGGTGAGTAGGTGTACGGGTAGATTTGCAGAGATGTGGGTGCTGACACTTCAGTGGATTTCTCTTGCATTTGCCCTCCGTGGCCTCATCAGTGGTTGGTTTTGGTCAGTTCTTCCACGACCAGGATTCAGTAAGGGCTTGGTCTGGGTTTTGCCAGCTGGGTTTTGGAAAAGATTCTCCGTGTTGCTTCTCTGCTGCCTGTTCCTCTGTTGGTTCGGGGAGTGGAGGCTCCCTGGAGGTGAGGTTTTGCAGTCCAAGGAGTGAAAGTCACTCATGGTCCCTGCCATGGCTCGGCGTGCTCTTACTCCTCGGGGTAAGAGCAACTTTCATCCTTGCTCAGCGGGACAGGAACCTGAGGCCCTATAAGGAAGTCGTGTGGTGCCGGGGTGTTTGGATGGTACGCGCTCCTTTGCGAGCACCCTGAAAGGATGTTTGTCAAACCAGTTGCCTCCTGGATCTTTTGATACGCTGCCTTTGTGTGGTTTGAACGAACATCTTATCACCTTCATCTCCCTGCTCTTTGCAGAGCACTTACTTGAGTAGTAAACACACAAAGGATGAAGTTTGAATCTCAAAAATTGCAGGTTCGTCCCCTCATTGCCCCGATTTCTACAAAGACTTCCTTCAGCTGCCCCCTCTCTTGGCTCTGAGTTTCTATCTTTGGTTCCCGTATGGGGTGTAGAGGAGGCAGTAAAATCTTGCAAGCTAAGGATAGTTAAAAACCAAGATTTCTTCTGTAATCTAAGAAAAACAGACACTTTTATTGGAGGATCAGGTACTACGCGTGCCTTGCTCCACTGCATGGCACAGCTGCCTCTCCAGCTCCTCCGCTGCAATGGGGATGCATCTCCCAAAGCTCCCATGCTGCCTGTTGCCCACTGCCCATTTTGAGGATGAAATGGAGGAGGCAGAAAGCTCCTCCCAAGGGAGGTGATGACCTTGCTGGGATGCTTGTATGAGGATCTTGCCCTGAAAAAAGCCCTGGTTAGAATCCATTTGCTTTAATTCCCCATTAAGTGGTTTTCCTTCCATTGCAGCATCAGCCCAAGCTCCTTTTTTCTTTAGCCTCATCAGGCTTCTTGCCCTTTTCTCCTCAGTGCCCTGACCTCTACCACAGCAGCGAGCCAAGTGCTGAGCCACCTCCTCGCACTAACCTGTGAGTTAGCATCTCTGCGAGGCAGTCCGTGTCCCTCCACCCGTTGCGATTGCCAGCAAACCTGGGCAGCGTGTTCACGAGCTGATCCCGTGGGCGAAGGGGCTTGTTTTTCCTCTCCCGTTTCCTGCCCGGGATGCTCAGCCAGCAGCCTCAGAACAATCGGGGCAGGAAAGGGCGTTATCCTGCCATGAAGGTACCCGGGGGCTTTCTCTGGTGCTGGTGAAGCAATGCCTTGCTTCCCTGCTGCAGGGTCCCCTCTGGGAAGGTAGAGGACTTTCAGCCAGGTCCTTTCCTGCCCACAGGTGTCTTGAGGAGATGCTGCTGGGTTTTGCTCTCATGGAAGGGGAAATCTCAGCTTATTACGTGGCTGCCTGGGTTTCCTCTCTTGGGAGGAGTGGATTAGAGCAGGGCAGGATGCTGGCTGGGGTGGTGCCTCTCCAGGGCATCGTGATGGAGCTGTCTGGGGTGGGTGGGCAGGGATTTGCCCTGCTGGTTGGATTGGAGGTGGCCGGTGTCCTGGGAGGGGGTGGTCTAATTCCCTTCACTGCTTTATTTGGGAACTCCAACTTTGGACTTGATCTTTGAGCTCTTTCCCTCTGTTCCCATCTAATGGTGGTTGTCCTGGGCTCCACCACTACAGGAGGAGATCAGAGAAGTCCTTTGGATGTTGAAAATAGGACGCACGGGGACCTTCATACAAGAAAAGTGCTTCTCCTTGCAGAACAGCCGGTGTGACCCCTGGTTCAGCTTCTCATGTGCCCTGTCCCGACCATGTGGGAACTGCTAATGGCCTCAGTCATCTCCTCGACTTGGCTGCTGTGTGCAGAGGGACCTTCTGCTCCTGGGGCAGCGTCATCCTGGGCATGAAGGAGTTGGGGTGTTCTCCTTTGCTCTGATACTGAGCAGGAGAAAAGCCATGACAGGGAAAGGTCCCAGGGCGGTGAAGGCAAGGCGGGGAACCACAGTCTGTCCCAGCTGAGTGGAAAGCCCCTGTCGTGGAGCTGTGATACCCTGAGGGCTCCCTGTGGCCTTGGGCTTCACAGTCCAGCAGGACTTTTGTTGGTGGTGGTTTTTTTTTCATATTCTTTGAAAACTTTAGGATTTTTGCAAACCTTGTTCCTCAAAGCAGGATGCCAAGTGAAAATCTAAAAACAATGATCAGCAAATTCCTGCAGTTCACCAAAGGATAAATTTTTACCGGTTTGATGTTTGTTAACAGGAACATGGTAATTTATCTGTCCACCTTTTTAACTGTGACAAACAGATGAATGAAGACTTATAACTAAGCAATCTCAGATGGAAATGCTCCAAAGATCTTGCATCCATGCAAGGTGCTGGGACAATTTCACAAATACTCTTAAGATACTTTCCAAACTGAGCTTTGGTGTGCTATGCCTTTTCTCACTCACTTTAATCATTATTTTTCTGTCTTGTTAGAAAATTATCAGGTGCCTTTTGGGCAATCAGGTCTTCTGAGGGGATAGTTTCAACTTTGCCCATGACGTTGCTAATTGTTGGCTATTTGTCAAAAACAGGGCAAAACCTCAAGGCAAAATTGGTTTCCCTCAGGACATGGGATTCTTGAAACTGGAGGGCTTAAATGTTGTCACTGCTGTGGCCGAGAGTGCTGTAACATTACTGGCATGATGTAACGTTAACAAGAGCAAGCCTTGCTTTCTGCCTGCTTTTTCCTGGAGCTGTTTGCAAGCCAGCCGCCTCCCTGCACCCTGATCGGTGTGGTTGTGGTTCCCGGGTTCCTGGTTTCCCTCTCGGTGTCTGTCAGTTCCTCCTGCCACCTCCATCGGGGCGGTGTGTAGATGCACCCTGCTGACGGCAGGCGGCCGTCCTGCGTGGTAGAGATGGAGAGGAAGGTGTTTCTTGGGGTGTGTGATGGTAGATGTTTATCTTGGTTGGTCAGCTACGTGTATGGACCAGAGYGGTGTGAGGCGATGGGGACTCGATCTAAGTGAGATCTGCTATCTTCTTGCAAGAAGTCCAGTCCTTTCTGACTGTGCTGATACTGCAGGTGGCATGAGGGTGGCATGGAGGGTAAAGAACGTGCGTGGAGAGCTGGAGACTTGCCTTATGCTCCCAGCTGTGCCAAGTCACTGTGGGACAGCAGAAAAATTGCTTAACTTTTCCAAACATTGGCTTCTCTGCCTCTTAAATGGTGACTGTATGGTTTGCATGGTGTTTGGAGGCTGCTTTTAAGGTGCAAAGTTACTGGAGAAGGGAAACCGATCTCATCTTAGAGAACATCCAGGGCTTGAAGTCCCATAGCTTGATTTTGTAGGCCTGGGGTCCGATGCATGAGCGAGGTGCGGTGGGATAAAGCCCTTCTGCTTGCTTTGCTCAGCTCTTGCTAAGACTGTGCAGAGCAGGAGTGGCAGTCGATCTGGCCACACTTTTCCRTACGCAATATGCTCTCTGAAGAGAGGTAGTTAATGCCGTGTCCAAGGGTGATACTCAGTCGTTGCCTGAGGATGTTCCTCACAACTGCTGTGGTGTCCCCTCTGTTCCTGCCTCCTAGGAGCAATATCTCTAGATGGTTGACATAAGGGCTGAACAGATGTGTGGGCACCATGTTGCATTGCCTGCAGAGCTGCTGTCAGGACATTTGTGACAATCCGATGTCGGAAGGTCTCTTGTTATCCTCCTTGATGTTTTGTCTCAATTGGTCCATCAAAACCCTTCTCTGTTCCCTGGGTGGTGGTTGTGCTCTCTTGAAAGTGTTATTGGCAACTGGGGAGAAGGCAGGGAAACCCCCATCTTTTGCAACGTGTTGCTCTGCTTGGAAATGCGCAGACCAGCAGCCAGCCTCGGTGACGAGGGTGTCCCCGAAGGGTGCTGGGGCATGACCACTCACAGCGTTTGCTCCGGGTGTGTTGTGAAACGTGACCGCAGGCAGTTCATTGCACAGTGACTGCGCTGTCCCTTCCGCCGTCCCTTCCACCTGCTTCGAATACCTTGCACCTTGCGGTTTTGCCAAAGCAGCTCTTGGTTTAGCAGCTCTGCTACTGGGAGTCCAGCTGGAGGGAGATGATGAAGGGACAGATATTTTTTTTGCAGAGTTGCTCAACACCCTCATAAACCATTGCAAAGCATTGATTAAAAACCTTGACCTCAACACTTGTTTTTTCTAGTGCTCTTGAGATGCTTAATAGAGCTCCTTGGAAAGTCTGATTACGTCCTCCAGAACTGTCCCTGCCTTGTCATTTTGCTAAGTGTGGGTGGGAAGGAAGGGAGAGTTTGGGGAATAAACAGTAGAAGAGGTTGAAAAGTTTCTGCTCGGTTGTGGTGGACAAACGGAGTCCTCTCCCATGAAAGATGCTTCCATAAGCACTGCCTTGGGAGAGGAGGTTTAGATTCATGGGTGGTCTGTAGCACACCAGGAAAAAAAAACCACAGAGACTTTGTGTTTTGTGGTTTGAAAGTTATGGTAATATATTTGGTCATATTTTGTCCTTAAATTCCCTGCCTGTTCTGTGCTGGGATATGAGAGGCATCAGGAAGGGATGGCTGGGCCGGCGCGGCTCACCCTGAGTGTGTGGTGAGGAGCGCGTTCCCCTCCGAGGACCGAGCTGTGCTCTAAAACAAGCTGATGTGCGGGGAGGTGTATTTTTGTGAGCTGGGTGTTGTAAAGGGTGCGTATGAGTCATGCTGTGCTCTTAGTCACTGCTTTCCTCTTGCCACAAGTCATGACTAAGGTGCTGATGTGCAGATTCCCTGCTCATTCAGTCCTCGGCACTGCGGCGGAGCGTTTCTTGGGCGTTCCTTGCGCACGCACTGTGGATGGATAAAACTTTTGGTGGAGACCATAATAACAGGCTGTGGCAGCAGGACACAAGAGGCAGGAGCCCATGAGCCTCTTTGGGGTAAAGGAGAGAGCTTGCATTTGGCAGGTCAGTGGTTCCTCGTTGTGTGTTTGCWTTCACCTGTTTGGAGCCATTGGTGGCTTCTCTCCAGCGTAGGAAGGACCGAGTGGCGGGGCTGGAGCTGGCCTTGCCATTCCCTTGGCTCTCGGGGAGCCCCAGCAGCCAGGCACGGCTTTCCTGAGCCCTTTTGGGGGAATTGCCAGGAATTAAGTGTGGGTGGAGGTGGCCATGCTGAGTGCACCTAGCAGGGGCGACCGGGTGGAACCTCTGCCGAGATCACAGCAGCTTTTGCTCCTGCCAGGGTGGAGGTGGGGAGCTGTGGTGGGCACAGCCACCACTGAATACTGAGCGTCAAATGCTGACCAAATAAGCAAAGAATTGAGCTTTTTGGGGTAGCGTTGGGAACTGCACGAGCGTGTGGCATAGATACAGGAATGCGCTGTCCGGGATGAAAGCAAAAGCCTCCTTGGCAGGTGTTTTTTGTAGTATTGGCAGGTTTTATTTCTTCTTCCTGGATTATTTTTGTGCATTTGTGTTGCCTCTAACCAAGAGGCAAAGAGTCTGTGGGATGAACCCTCCTCTGTGCGTTGGGAGAGGGGCGGCGCCTGCCCCAGGGTCCCTCTGGATGCCAGGGCTGGCACTGCAGGGGAGGAAGCAATCTCTGCCCGGGCACCTCTTTGATTGCTCATGGTTGGGGCAGATCTGAGAAGTAAACCTTCTGGGCAAGTTGCTTTTATTTTCGTGGTGTCCCAGACAGATGCATATGAATTGAGTGTGATAAAGTCTTCCTCCCCCCAGCACAGTCTCTGCCAGCCCAAGGTTTAGGTTTGCACCCTGAGCTGTGGAGGAGAGGTGAGATGCACAGAGCCRCGTTGTGAAAAGGTTGCAGCCAGGCACACAATCCGCAGTTTCACAGTGTCCTCGGATGTTGGGGCTGAGGTCCCCTCTGTATTTTCCTGCATTGCCACAAGGACACGTGGACCTTTTCTTCATGTTGGCTGTGTGGCAGCAAGGTGACAGTACCGGAGGCTTTCCTGGCTGGTACAAGGTTAGCACTTGGGAGTGGGTTTGTGACCATTGCCAGTGGACACTAGAGCTGTGAAGGACAATCCATGCCTAATGCAAGGAGTAGGAGCTTGGGCTCTGCCCTCGCTTTTCCCAGGTTGGACCAGGTGATCTTTTGAGATTCTGTCCAGCCTGTTCCTTCCAGGGCTGTTCTATCATTCCTGTTGACCCCGTTGCAAGGTGCTGCAGCTGTAATCTCCTGCAGTGTTATCTTCGTTGGAGGCTAACCCAAGATTACCTCCTTGCCACAAACATGTGAGCGAGACTTGATCTGTCCCGCAGACTGAAGTTGTGAGAAGGCAGATATTCCTGCAGCAGGTCAGGGGGAGGGTGCCTTGGCCCCACAGCCTCTTGTGATCGGGTCGTGGATGTGTGTGCCTCCTTTTCTTTGCCATGGTTGGGAGGGATTGGGGGAGCAGAGGGGAAGATGACAGCTAGCAGAGCGGGGTGCATCGTTGCCTTTGGGGTTGGAAAGGGTGACAGGAGGCAGTAATGGGGTGGTGTTTCACCAGGAGCATCTTGTCTGTGCTGCAGTAGAAGTGTTGCAGTGCTCTTTCTTGCACTTAACTAAGGGCCCAGTATACTAACTTTCTTCCTTCGCTCTCTTTAGGAGATGAATTAAAATGCAGCACACCACGTGCACAGAGGACAGGATCTACCACGCACTGGAAAGATGTCTACACGGGCTTAGCAGAGATGCTSTCTCCAGCAGATGGGCTGGTAGGTGACCTGTTAACCATGAGCTTGTTGGCCACGAGCCTGACACCTGACAGCCTCGATGGGGTCAGACTCTTCTGTTCTTCTGTCTCTGCATGATCTGCTGTCCTACCTGGGTACCTGGGTAAGGGAGAGCTGCTGGTGCTACTGGAGGCTTGGAGGCCTTTTCTCCCTTCCAATGTTCAAAGTTAGAGGTGGCATCCAACCTAGTCAGTCTTCCTGAGCCTCTCGTTGCAGTAGGAAGATGTACTAAGACACTGACGAAGTCATGTTAGGTCTTACATAGGTAAAACTCAGCAGGGAAACCGTGTGTCTTGCCAGTTGTCCATGCATGAGCTGGAAAGAGGAGGAGTCTTCATTCACCACGAGGAAAGACTCCTTTGTGTAATCAGCCAGCCTTGTCTTGCTTGGATGCATATAGTCCTCCAAACCTACAGGCGTAATCTCTGCTGCATTGTCAGAAGCAAGTGTGGAGATACTGTTATCGACTTTATTTAAATCTAGATCAGATACCATGGTGGCCATAAAGATGTGAGCCATGTTCAGAGGGCTGCAGAGGGATTTGGGATGGTGGTGGTGAGGGCAAAGCGGCAATGAGAAGCAGTAATTTTTGAATGTCATTTTGACCTATCTTCCTCATACTCACACTTATAGGCTGCAATTAAATCACTCCCAAATCCTTTTGCAGATGAAAGAAATGAAGTGAATTTGGGGGGCTGTCAAATCCAGATTTCCTTTTGTCTGTGCAGTTCTTCTTTCAACCCCCTCTGCTTTTCCGTTTACCTATAAGTCAAGAAAGAGATGCAAGTGGTATCCTACTTGCTGCCAAATACTGGAGTAATCCCTCTCGCCGTGCCCATTTCCGCACGCCCACCGGAGTGATGCCAGCTCCCCGTGCTATAGCATCACCCTGGGTCTTGGTTCACGCAGTTATGACCAGGACTCCTGGATCCTTTCGGTCTCCCCACGTTCTGGGAAACAGGCCCTGAAGTGTGACCTACATTCCTGGTTCCTGGAAGCGCGACCTTGTGTTTGGCACCGTTACAGTGCGTGTCCAAAGGAGTCCACCTCGCCAAGAAATTCATTATGCGCCGCATAACTCACCTCTTCCTGTAATTATAATTAATCAGTTCCTGTGTCACTCACAAACTCTGCCCTTCTCTAATCCCAGCCCCCCAGCACTGGTGTTTGTGTTAGGGTCGCCTTTATAAAACAACCTCGTAATTTTTCTGGCTCATTAGCAAAGACAAGACTGTACAGGGCAGGAGTCTGGGCTGTGCTGCCCAGTGATTCCTCATTTCTAATGATTTTCCCTCATCTCTCTGCCTGCTGGCTTTCAGTCCTCTTCATGTGGGTTTTGTGGGGTTTGGCAGAATGACCTGGCATTCCTGGGAGAATCTCAGACGTTTTACACATCAGAAAGTTCCCTTTCATCAACAGCATTTGTGCTGTTGCCAAAAATCTTCAGCGTGACCGGCGAACCCCGTTTCCGCAGTTGTCGGTGGATGTGATGTTCATAGCTCTACTGTGCTCCGGCCCTGGGGTACCGCTTCTGGACAGCCCCTGGGGCAGCGCTTCTTGGCCAATGCCTTTAGTGCTCTTCCATGTGGGCTCTCCAGCCCTGCTGACTTTTAACATGTTTGCTTTGAAGAGCTGCTGTTTTGCATCCTACCCCCTTGCAGTCGGAGTAGGAAGTATTTTGTTATTACAGTAACATACACGATTTAGGGAAAACAGAGCATAATACATAGATATACCTACACCCCTTAACAGTGTATCCTATTTCTTTTCAAAACCAGAGCAAAAATGTTTTTGCATTCTTCTGCCTTCCATGTGTTACAAGCAACAGTTTAATTATTGCTGTCCTGTGTCAGATCCAGGCTGTTATTTATGGCAGRGCTCTGTTCCTCATATAGTCAATGAATCCCTCCATCTTGTTCTTAACTGTGCAGTAGCCTTCTCCTTTCTTGTTTTTAACTTCTTATATCACTTCTGTTTCCCAATTTATTTGCTTTCCCCTCCTTTTTACCGTTTCCGTACACCAAAATAACACACGCCATGTCGCAGCTTTTTGGGCTGAGACCTTGCTAGAATTTTGTTCATTTTTAAATTATTTAATGCTTTATTTTCACATGATAATTTTACAGGAGGTTTCTCCAGAGTGGGTGAGTAATCGCTTCCGATGCATCGTTTTCCCCCCGCATAAGTGACTGAATAGCTGAGGTCTGTGAAGTCAGCAAAGAGGAGAAGTGTGAGTGCTTTGGCCATCACAAATTTATACCCTGGATGAGCCCGTGGTCAGCTCTGGGGTCTAAATAGAAAATCTTTCCTGAACTGCAGCGTTTATTGGAGGCACCAAATTAAAATTAATTGTCTCTGACTCACAAAAAAACCTGTTAGAAAAGTGCTAGGAAAGACAACCTCCTTTTCCTCGTGGAGACCCTCTTCAGAGAGTTTGCTTTCCTCCATGTTGCTGGAGAGAGATGATAGTCAAATCAGCGTGTGCTAAAGGAAGAAAAACATTTTATTTCTTGCTGGTGAGCAGTGAAACGGGGAGCCTTTGGTGAAGGAGAGTACTGGGCTTGGGTCTGGCTGCTGGCGGTGCTGGGGATGCTGTACTGGGGAGTCAGAAGTGTGAGAAGGGCTGGAGGATCGCAGTGGATGGGGAGCTGCTGGGGAGGCTGTAGGGCAGCCCACTGCCTGAAAGGTCCCAGGGATGGGAAGGAGCTGTTGTGTCTCTGCCACGGGGCTGCATGTGAGGCAGAGAGGATGAAGGATGCTGGGGAGGGAGGATGGATGAAGGCCACTGGTGAGCCAGAGAAGGACAGGAGTCTTCAATGATATGTCTTACGTGATGCCCAGTCTGCTCAGCTCTAACAAAGGGAAGCTTAAGATCCTGCTTGACTGCAGTCATCTAAATACCCTTGCCGGGAATGAACAGAAGTCTGGTGTGGGGATCCTCCAGCTTAGCCACCAAGTAGCAAAATGCAATGTCTGAAATACTTCCAGCTCTAAGTGCAGAATTAAGCTGTGCTGGTTACTAAACCTTGCAAATTTTAACCTTTGAACTGATTTCTCCAGGCTTGTGGTGGGTTTTCTTGCTGAAATCACTGCCCAGGCTGGGTGGAAGCGCTGGGGTGGCTCCAGCCCTGGGAGGTGCCGCTGTGCCCTGCTCAGGCGGCTCTAAGCAGCTGCTTGGAAATGGGAGCTGCAGGTTGGACTCCTGTGCAGCGCAGGATGGATCCCAAGAGGATGCTGTGACTGCGGGGCTTTGCTGTCCCCTGTGCTTCGGGCACATCCAACCCCCCTGCTTACCAGCTGCTGTGAGTTGGCCCTTCCTCTGGGCAGTCCCTTGGAGAAAACCACCTTATTCTGGTGAGGGCATAGTGGAAATGGTGGGAGTGGGTCTGGGGGAGGGAGGAAACGGAGGCATCTGCTTTTCACCCCCCACAACCATATCACTTCTGACGGCACCGGGAGCTGATGCCCAGCCCGAGCACCGTGGGCGAAGGCAGCTTGGGCATGCGGTATTTCTGCTTTATTTCTTTTTTTTCCGACTTGACAGTTGCCCCCCACGAAGAGCGGTGGAGGGGAAATGTCAACCACCGAGGTCAGGAAGGAGCCGCTCTGGGAGGAGGGCGTCTCGGTGCACTTCTCAGAAAAGAAATTGCGAAGCCTCATCCTTCCGAGGCCGCCCACGGAGCCGCTGCCGCCCGGCTCCCGGCACGCTGCTGGCATCTTCGTCGACGCCGATAGCAATCAAAGCGAGAGCGTGCATTGCGCCCAAGCTCCCTCCTGGTGCAGGGGTCTTGGTGCAGCCTCTGCCCAGTGCTGGGTTCCTGCTCGGAGGCTTTGCTGTGGGTTTTGCTCTCCCAAAGGGAGATTTTTCTTTGGGTCTGCGTCATGTTGGGCTCAGTCTAAGCGTGCTGTGTAGGATGCTGGGATAAGCACAGCTTAGTCCTGCTTCTGCTGCAGCTCCATGTGTTGCAGCCCCAGCATCCCGCAGCTGGGGCCACAATGTGCTCTGGGCTGCCTGTGTTGCTGGCAGATAAATCTGACTCATTTTCTATGTATAAAGAAAGAATAAATAGCACTGGGTCACTGTTTTAGTGGAGCAAAATCGGATGGATGAGCGTGAGGGCAGGGTGGATGTAAACAGGTTTTTTTAGCTGTGGCTTCCCGCTGTCCTGCTGGGAGGTCTCTGGTGCTTCTTGTGACAAATTCATAAGATTTAGGGGCTGGAAGGTGAAGTTCTGGTTTGTGCTGCCTGCACAAGGTGCATCTTTAAAAGCTGATCTCGACACCTCCAGAGCCGGAGATCACCCCGCAGCTCCCACGTGGACCGCTCTCCTTTAAGGCATTGAGTGGTTTGTGTGCGTGATKTTACTTCCCACTTCCCTCAGCCAAGAGGCATCTGCCTGAGCTCTGCCTTGTTATGGGTTTAGGTGAGTGAGGTGAAGCGTTTCCCCACCAACACAGGACTTCCCAGTGCTTGCACAACTTGATAGAGAGGGGGTAAGAGGGAGCACAGCTCCTGCTTGCAGTGATGGCAGGGAGCATCCCTCTGCTCGCCTTGGGGGACATCCCAGGGCATCCCCGAGCTGTGCGCTCCACGCGGATTCGGGTCCTCCCTTGCATCTCACAATGAGAAATGKTTTTTTGGGAATTAAAGAGCAAGTGCAAAGTCCAGGGGAAAGCCTGGTTCAAGCTTTCTGCGTGCCCTCGGTGCGCATCCTACCCCTGTCCACCCTGGGACAGGGAGGGTGCCCAGTGTGGTCTGGCGCTGTTGGTTTTGAGGATACCTGGCACAGTGGAATGAACCCAGTTTGGACTTYGTGTTCTGTGCTGCTCTTACCCTGTTGTAAAACACTGCTGCTGAGTTGTCCCTGTGATTTGTGGCCTGACCTGGCATGGTGGCATGATTCACCATCGCAGCAAACCAGCAGCGGGGCATCTGCTCGGGTGCACTGAGATGGAGGAGTGGCTGCAAATCAAACTTTCTGGAGTTGGTTTCTCACCTGGCTGCAGCCTCTCCCTGGCCTGGGAATAAACCAAGTGCTGCTCTGCAGTTCATAAAAGTCCCCAGGTGCTACCACAGCGCCCAGCTGTGTCCCAGGCGGACGCAGGACATCTGCAGAGGGACGGAGAGGGCGCTTGCAGGTGTGTGGCTCCTTTCTGCTTTTAATGTCACCTGGGCCTTTTGTTCCTGACCTGTGCACATTAGGAGCATCACCCTCTATGCCCAAATAACCTTTTTAGTCTGGATACAGGGCATAGGCCTGCAGGGACTAACTCTGCTCCCTGTGGTTGGAAAGTGGATGCTCATGACCTGGACTGTGTGCGGAGGGAAGGGAATTCCCACCCAGGTCTGGATCCCCTGTCCTGACTGATGCCTGGTGGTGCCGGACACTTCACTTTGCTGCGTGGTCTTTGTTTATTGTGTCCAGGATTTCCGAGCTGCATTTTGTGCTTGAGTCTGTTTTTAGCAAGGACGCAGCTGTTTTGGTGTGTCTTTGGTTAATGCTGCTTTGCCAAATTTAGGAGCTCAGACCCTGGCAGCCTGCTGCCTCCCAGCACTGTTTTGCTTAATCCCAGGGTAATCCCAGTGCCTTGCCATGACCATGAGTTAAACAGAAATTCTGCTTATAGTGATGTTACTCAAACAGCAAAGGCTGCATCCTTGTGCTTCAGCTCACAGTTACTGTAGAAGACCCAAAAATGGGTCAGAAGACATCAGGTCTAAATTATATTTGTAAGACACTTCCCTGGAGCCCTGCCCTTGTCCCCCCAGCCTGTTCACAGTGGGTTTGCCCCAGCTCCTCCCTGGGGAAGCAGCCCAGCGCCTCTCTCTCTGCTCCATTCAGCACAGAATAACGCAGCGAGCCACTGCCGCCGCAATTTCCTCCTCCCTCGCTAGAAGTGAGAGGAAGGAAAGAGCCTGCGTCTTGCTGGGCTATTTGTATTTGTGGTTACGCTCGCGCAGGAAGCGGCGTTCTCCTCGTCTGGTGATGCACCCCGATGGAGCTCAGCTCCGCTGCTCTCGCGGATCCTGCCCTGCACGGCCAGGCTTCGCCCTGGGCAGCCGCAGCGGGGCCGGGCTCTCTCGGGTGAAATAATCCTCCTGGCCGAAGCAGGACGGGTTGTTTCAAGGCACCACGTGAGCCCAGCCGCTTCTTGCTGAGGTCAGCAAAGCTCCCAGCAGCTCTGACCACTTCTGCTGGGTCGGTTGCTTTCTTGACTATCTCACAGGTGCTGGGGCTTTCCCTGGAGGATGCTGTGCTCTGGAACAATATTGATTTATTTGAGCAATCTTCTGGAGTCCTCCTAGGCAGAGCCATGGCTTTGTGCCATTGTGCTGACTTACAAAAGTGGCTCAAAGGAAAACTGGAGCATTGCTGAATTACCGGGTCGCTGTGGCTGTGCCCTCGCTGACAAGATATCACAATCTAAGGTTGCACTCTGGGTGTCAGCAAACCCAGCATGATGCCGGGAGTACCAGAGGCAAATTAAAAATTGCAACTGTAATTAACAGCGAGTGCATCTGAGCTCCTTGGAAATTTTCCAGCAGGATCTTTCTCCGCTGGAAAATGTTGATTCATTGAAAGTGAAAAGTTGCATGGCAGCGGGGAGGCTTTCCCGTGGGGGAAGGCTCCTGCCCTGTTTTGTTCAGCTAAAAGTTAGGCATAAAGCCACAGAAATAGTGTGTGTCCTGGTGAGCAAATGCTTGTCTGTGGCGGGGACAAGTGAAGGCTGTTTTTGCAACCTGAGCACTAGTTTTGCTTGTCTTGGCCTTGGCCTTCTCCCAGCTGGGCCACACCATACTTCTCCCCTGGTTTAAATTCATCCTGTTTAACACCTAGAAGGTGTGTAAAGGTATTTTTATGGCACGTACATGCCTGTATGTTTGATGAATTTGTAGCCTCTGCAGCTGGGAATAACATTTGAGGGACGGACAGCGTGACCTGTAGATTTGTGATAAACACCGCTGTCCCCTTGCCAGCTCATGGCATTGTTTCTTCCTTSTTAGCTCCAACGCGACAGCCAGCACATATGGGTCGGTGTTTGTTATGTTTCTGTGCCACTTAATAGACCGTGTGAGTGAAGAGCGGCTGGATGTATATTTATTTTTCCTCTCTGATTGTTAGCCCCACTTCCCTGCAGTGAGAGATGCTCTGGTTCTCTTGGTTTTGCTTTTGGACTGAGCTTGGAAGAGCCCCGGTGCCAGCACCCCCTGAACCGTGCCGTGGGCTGTGGCTGAGCTGTGTGATGTCCGCACTGCGTCCACTCCCGGTGATAAAATCCATGGCAATGTGGGATGGGGGAGATGCAAACGTGGACCCTTCTCAGATATTTGTTAGGCTGTTTGCTTGAAATTTCCCTATAACTTTTCTCCACGGGGCTGTGTGCAGTGCCTGGGTCCCTGCAGGGGAAGAGGAGGAGGAGGAGGAGGAGGTGCTACCCCCTCCTTAGTCTGCAGATCCCGGTCTGCCGGAGCCGGTGAGCGGCGCCTCCTCCCCCAGGATGCAGGGCTGGGATGAATGGAGGCGCTCGGCAGCCTTTGTGCAGATCATTTCCTCTAAGACCATCTGGGAGGTGGCCCTGACCGCCAAGAGAAGTGACGGCCTTGGGAAACACCTTGGGCCATTGTCACTGGTCGGGTCCCAGCAGCGAGAGGCA
Source organism: Phoebastria nigripes (assembly GCA_035582835.1). NCBI lineage: Eukaryota > Metazoa > Chordata > Aves > Procellariiformes > Diomedeidae > Phoebastria > Phoebastria nigripes. The sequence goes on from JAYKAV010002799.1 coordinate 968,641, forward strand.
GATGTCTGGGGATGGAGGCCAGGGGGGGTTTCAGTCAAGCAGGGTGATGGACCCTCCATCCCTTTGCATGGCAATTCTCCTCTCTCAATATCTGGGTAATCTCCTGGTAGGGTTTTAATACATTTAATGAAAATTTGAAGGTGCTAAGAGATGGAATAAATGCTGGGCAGGCTTAATAACGATGCTGATATGAGCTCTGACTGCTGCGATGCTGCTGTGATGGCGCATCTCCAGGGCATGGGGAAGCTGGTGGAGGGGATGCAGCATCTTCCTTCAGGTGCGATGCAGCTGGAGGGGGTTGGATGTGTGCCCGATGGGGAGCTGAATTTTGCGGGGTTTGAGTGAATTTATAGTTGGGATAGTGCATCCAGGGCATTTGAGCCTGGGGGCGGCAGGGCGAGGGGTTGCACTAGTGGGTTTTTTGTGCTCAGGCAGACTGAAGGTGGGCATCCACCTGTGCCACGCACATCCCTCTGGCCTCTGCAGTGGGCACGTGGCAGCGCAGGCACGTCAGCTACCCAGCCTCCCTGGGGAGAGGCATCCAACCCAGCTAAGCGCGTTGGGCTGCGTGAGCGAGAGCATGAAGGCGCTCGGGTACAAAGCGATGCTGCTGAGATAAGCACCACTTGGCAAGATTAGATCTGTCCAGAATGAGGGCGTGAGGTTTTTTTCCTCTGCCGTGATCTGACACAGGTGGCAAACACCTTCGCCTTGACCCCTTCCCGTTGTTCGTCCCTCCTGCGACCTTCATGAACGGGGCTGTGAGTGACAGTGGCTCTGTCTCCCCCACAGCCGGGCTGTGCCTGAACTGCTGGAGCCTGCAGGAGCTGGTGAGCCGAGACGCCAGCAACTACCTCATCCTCGTGGAGAAGATCCTCGGCAAGGCCAAAGAGGTGAGTTGGGGGGGCTGCCGGGGAGGGCTGCGGGCTTTGAGGCGGTGTCAGCTCCAGGGCTTGCCCAAAATGGAGTTTTGCAGAGCTTGGTGGGTGATTTTGGGTTGTGGTAAGGTATTGCTGGAGCACCGGAGCTTGGGGTTGGGTGATGCTGGGTCGACAGGTCCAAAACTCTGGTGGGAACAACCCTGTGTGTCCCACCGGCTTTCAGCACATGGGAACTACAAGGGAAAAACCCAGCTCCGATATCCGCTGTTTGGGCAGCACTGCAGATTCATGGGGAAGGGTTTTGATTTCCCAAAGCGCTGCTCGGTGCCGTGCGGGGGCAGCCCGGGTCGTAGGGCTGCACGGATGGAGCCAGCCTTCCCCAGACCTTCCCCTGGCGTAAACTGGGAGCTGCTAGTCCAAATCAGAGCAAATTGAACGTTTCCTGTTGTTTTTGATGGAAACTTTGCCATAGCTCTGCCGGGCTTCCTGCAGGGCCAGGAGTGGGGCTGGGACGCTGGGGACTGCGGGCAGGGTTTGCACCACGTAGCAGCCCGGCAGGAGACAGTTGGGTCACGCACAGCAGGGAGGCAAAACGGCAGCAGGGTTGATCGTATTGGCCTGCTGTGGTCCCATCATGTGCCAGAGAAGCTCGAGGCATTGCCGGTCGAGCGGAGTTGACTTGGGCTGTGGCCGGGTGGACCTCAGAGGAATCCCTTGATGTGGCAGGAAACAGTGATGTGTTTCCTAAATCCTCAGTCTAGGATTCATGTGATGGGGTAAATGCTGCCTTTCATTTTTTGGGAAAGAAAGGCTGCCTAGCTGCCAGGCTGCGGAGCTGATACCAGTTAAGATTAGCACGATTCGGTTTAATCCATTTTTTTTTTTTTTTTAATGGCTGGAATTGATCTAGTTGCAGGTAACATTTTATTACATTAGGGTTTATGTAAGGGTTTATTGCACTTCGTGCTGTGTTCATGAACAAGGGGAGACAGTGTCTGCAAGCGTATCCTTGAGCCATCACTAAGTCCCTTGGTGAAATAATTTTGCTGGCTATTCACTGGTAAAGGCTGGGACAAAAATCCATGGTTTGCACTGTGCTGTTGAGCTTTGCAAGCCGCTTGCAGGGGCTGGGCTGCCTGCTTGCCTCTCCAAACTGCCTGCTTTGAGCCTCTTTCATAGAATTTCATGCAACTCTGCAAGGATCAGGAGCATCGGAGGGTTGGGAGCTTGGCCATATCCAGCTTCTGGAGGGTAAAGGCAGAGCGGCAGTCTGTGCTGGTCTGCCTGTCCCATCGGTGTGGATTACTGGGGCTTTAGGGGTTATTTTCCCATGGAGACAAGGGAATCTGCTGGGGACAGTGATGTGATGGTGCGGGTTGGGTGCACGGCTGCACTGGCGGGGATTCTCCCGGCACCTCCAAGGATCCTTTCGGGTAACGCTCGTGCAGAGCAGCCCAGCTCATCCTTCTGCCCTCGGGCTGTTTCCTACAGGTGCAGGAGAAGTGTGACTATGATCTCGTAACGCCGCTGGCTCTCCTCTTCTACTATGCGGTCCTGTATGTAAGTCCTGAGGCTGCTGCATGTACCTTGATCCCAGCCTGTGGCTCCTGCAGAGCCACGCAGAACAGTCACTGAAATCGGGGTGGCTTTCGTCTGAAACATCACGGTCTGCTTTGATCAATTCATCTCAAAAAAAGATCCTGTACGAATCTACAGGGATCAAGACCAGGCAACCATTGCACAAGCTGAGAGATGAAAAAAATGAGCTTCAGTGTTTTTAATCTTTTTATTTAAACATGGGCTAATCAGAAAGGGAGACGGACAATACCTCTGTGCAGAGAAGGCAAATTTTTTTCATTACCCTTTATACTTGTGCAAAATATATAGGCAACGCTAATGAAAAGAAGGAGCAGAGCCTTCACAGGAAATACTTTTTTTATTATTATTATTAGCACAATGCATCATTATCCCAAGGAAATCATTGTTGCCAGATCTTGCAAAAGCACAGGCTGTAATGCGATTCATCTGTATGGATCTGTGGTTGTTAAAAAGAAATTTATATATAGGCTTTGGCACATGAGCCACAGCCGGGAGTTTGGGAAGGTGCAGAGCGGATGAAGCTTTCTCGGAGCTGTGCCCAGTGGGGATCTTTTGACCCTTCCTTGGGAGAGGATGGGGTGTCACAGGGTGAACCTCTGCTCCGATCCATTTCTCATCCTCCTTTAGGCTCTTCCAGCCTAAACCCTCGAGTTTTTATGCAGTGCTCGAGGCCCGTGTCCTTACTCCCTTTCTAATCGGGTCTTCCCGTCCCCGCAGGCTCCCCACTTCCCGCCGGGCTCCGACCTGCTCCTGAAAGCTGCCAGCGTATACCACAGCTTCCTGACCTGGCCCGTGCCCTACTGCGACATCTTCCGCGAGCTGCTCACCTTCATCAGCGATGAGCTCAAGGCCCCTGGTAAGWGCTCCCGCCCCACCACAGGGTTTTCATGTGCTGCTGGCACTGCTTCCCCAAAACCACCCGCTGCTGCGACCGCCCCGTGTTTGTTCCTGAGACTCTCCTGGTGTTGCTGTCTCATACCACGCTTGCTTCATGAATCCCTTGAGTGTGGTGTCCACATTTACCTTGTGCATCCCACACCTCAGCTTTTCCAGGAGGCAAGGACCTCTGCCCTCCATCCTCGGGTTGATTTTCCCTGGTGGTCCAGCACAGGGCGAGACCAGATTCCTCTGGAGGAGCAGGTGGGATGGTGRAGCTGTGTTTTCAGTGGCTGCCTTGCGTGCAAGGTGGTGGGAGCATCCCAGGGACTCTCAGCTATGGACCAGTGTGGATTAGCAAAATGTGTAACTATTTCCTGGCTGCCGTTCAGCATGAGGGGTCTTTTCCATGGCAAAGCACATGCTGGCTGCTCCCACCCAGCTCTGGGCTTTGTTTGAGATGCTCAGTTTGAGATGCTCAGTGGTGTAACTGGGGTGATAACAGTGGGTCCATTCATCGGCATCAAGGTGGCTGGAGCCTTCAAGCCTGCCCTTGCGTGGAGATTTCCATAGGGCTGGGGGACTCCCCGGCTCTTTCTTTACAGCCAAGACACTACCTTGTGATACGGCTTTGGGCACATCTATCGGCAGCAGCAGCACTCCTCTTAATTAAGGGCTCCTCGTAGATGTCCTGTTGTTCCCAATGGAGCCGCTCTTCCAATTATTTCTAAAAGGCCATTTCTGCTAATCTCCCTGTCTTTTGGTGGCTTATGGAGAGCTGTTATCACACGGAGCAGATTTCAGCCCTTGTTTAATCCTGCGCAGGGCCATGGCAGTGAGACCAGCTCTGAGCAGGACTTGGGAGGCCTCAGATGGGTACATGGGCTGTGGCTGAGGCTGGGGATGCTTCCCCCCTTCCTCAAACCAGGCAGCTGCTTTGGAGAGCCCTGACGGGGACGGGAAACGCAGGGTCTCTGTCACGGCAGCGATGTCCTGCGGAGATGGGAGCTTGTAGGTGCAGATGGGATGAAAGATGCTTTCAAAGGAACAAAAAGATTAAAAAAAAAAACAACCCAAAACCATCTGCAGTGTTGGCACTGGACTGGCTGATTTACCCCCAGCTCAAGGCTCCACCAGCATAAATGGCCATGGCCACCAGGCAAGGTCTGTCTGGGCTGTTGTGCTGCATCCAGCCTCCAGCTCAGAGCTGCAGGGCCAGCACGGATGTGGGGACGCTTGTCACATGCTGCTGCTGGACTTCCCCAGCTCCTTCCTGGTCATTTATTGCTGTGACACTGGTTGGGGCTGTGTTTTACAGACCACTGGGAAAGCCCCAGTGCTGGGGAGGGTTTGCTACATCCTGCTCTTGTGCCATCACCACCATCACCGGTGCCCGGGGCTGTGTGAGCTGGGGACTTTGGTCCAAAAGCTTTTCCCCTCCTAGAAGCATATGAGGTTCCCCCACCCCTGCCAAAAGATGCCATGTGGGAGGTGTTGGCCTGCCGGGGCTGGGGAGCCCAGTGCTGCCCCTCGCCATGGCCTCTCCCTGCAGCTGGAGCCAAGAACAATGAAAACATGTCCTCTGCTGGTAAGCTGGCCAGGACCTTATACGCTTTTTGCACGGCCTCCGTGACCTGCTGCGAGGCTGAAGCAAAAGCTTTTTATTGAGATCAGGGTAAATATTAACTGAGAACAAGCTGCTGTCAATATTTGCCAAGAATGCAATAGCTTTTGTCTGCAAACTGGGGCTGATGTCTCTGCAAGAGGGGTGAACGCTGTTGTAATTGGGGGGCCTGTGTGGATCAACATGAGCTGCCTGTGGGTTCTGGGCCCCCCGTGGGTGTTGCTTCTTGGCTGCTGAGCAGCAGCTGGGGTTGGGATGTGACTGCCTGCAGTAATAAGGGTGCTGGATCTTGTTGACACTGTAAGATCTTTCCCAAGATGTACCTCAGTCCTTCTGCCTTTTGGGAATGATACGGGTTTTGCTGTTGCCACCCTGTCCAGGTCCATCAGACATTGCCTGGCCGGGGTTCCCAATGGCATCCCAGGGATGGTCCTGGGGAGGCATCCAGGGACATGGGCTACTCATGCCAACCTCGCTTCTGCTGGGGCCAGGCTGGGCTCCACCTCTGCGGGAGGGAAGGTGGCCGTGACCTGCTGACCATAAGTGAGATCCAGGGCCTGGCGGGGCTGAAGCAAGTGGCAGAAGCTGCTAAATATCACCCGTGCAATTCAAAACGGATCCCACATCAGCAGTGGGGCAGAAGGGAGTGGGGATGGAGCAGCTCTCCCTTCCCATCCCCTCGTTGCCTTCCCATCCCCTTGGGCTTTCACGCTTTCCATCCCAAGGCTCCCTTGCTCCTGGGCTGGTCTCCTTGCGTGGTGCCTTGTCCCCATAAAGGACTTTTGGTGCTGCTGTGCCCACTCCAGGCTGCGGCTCAGCCAGGTCAGGACCATGCTAGGAGACAAAGTCGATGTGCTCCTGCAGCAGAGTGGTCTGTGGTGGTGCCATGTCTCCTGTYCTCTGCTCTCTCCCCCAGGGATCTCCTTCCAGAGGCTGGTGAGGACGGAGCAGGGGCTGCCCGTGAAGAACTACCAGAGCTCCACCGTGTAAGTGTGGCCGTGGGCGCTGCTGGTGTCTCTCTCTGTAGCATCCCCACCATCCCATGCTGCTTGAGCAGCAGTGGGGCTGCAGCGAGCAACATCTCAAAGGTGTAGCAGTGGGTGCTGGATAGCTGGGCTGAGCTGTGGGAAGGGACGAGGAAAGTGGCTGTGGCATTTCCACAGCCGTGGGTCAGGGTCTGTGGGCTCCCCATGTCGGTTATCCTGCAGCCCTGCTTACTGCAGGGCTGCAGATCTGGGTGAAAACAGCTGGGGAAGGCAAAGTCTCTTCTGCAGGGAGCTGCTGATCTCAGCACAGGCTGGAGAACAGCCAGGAGACACTTTGGTCTGCGTGTTTGGGAGCCACCAGCCCAAGGCGGGACAGAAACGAGTCCGTCCCAGCGCAACAATTAATGAAAGCCTTGCAGCTCTGAGCGTAGTCAGACTTTGCACCTTATTTGAGGGCTGAACCTTTCCTCCTGCCAGGGCACCTCATTTGTAAATAGGAAAATGAGCCTGGGTGGTTTGTGCCCTTCCTGGCTGCAGTGCCAGCCCCAGCCCCAGGGACAGTCCTTCTGCACAGCCGCCTCCACTCCGTGCAGGAGGGGTGTCCTGCCGTTCTGGCTTGTCCACTCATGCCGTGCAGCTCTGGATCTGCACCTGTATCCCACCCAGCTGCGCTGGTGCTGCTCTGTTGCTTTCCCAGTACAGCTCCCCAGCTCTACACGCTTATACTGGTGCAAGTGCAACCACTGATGACTTAGAGCACGATGGCTATATTTGCATAAAAAGCCCTGAAAACCTGGCACAAAGCTGTACACAAGCTRAACCTTGGCCTTATTGAAAGCTTGTGCCCATTGCCTGAGCTTTCTAGAACCAAGCACGCCAGAGCACATCCTTAATTTAGAGACATTTTTGCTCAGTGAGGTGGACTACTCTTGTCAATGAACGTAAGCACATGCCTACATGCTCTCTGGACTGCAGGTTTTGGAATTCAAAGCCTGAGGATGTTCGTTTTGTGGTCCAGAGCAAAAATGCAGCTGAAGGATGTGGCTCTTCTCCTTAAAGCCCAGAAGTGATGCTCTGACCTGCACCTTGCAGGGGGAAGATGTTTCAGGGGCCCCTCTCATTTTCTACCCTCCCCCCCGCTTCATCGCGTGTGCTGGATGTCCAGTTTGGGCAACTGGCTGCTGGGCTGGAGCCCTGTCTGGGGCTGGTTGAACAATTATTGGGCTGGTGATATTGCAGATGTGGCAGGAGAGATGGTGCTAGGGATACGCTGAGGGGCGGGATGGAGGATGCTCATCCGTTACCTGCTCCCTGCCCCTGGCTGGCACTGCAGCGTGGGTCTGGTACCCCTGCACAGCCTCGAGACCCTCCGGCTGTGACTAATGTGAGAGGACACTGCCATCTAGAGTGAATTTGTCCAAGAGTTTCATGTGCCACCAGCATCCGAGCCTGGCTGCCCAGAATAACCGCCGTCCCTTTGTCCCCAGGACGGTGCTGCTGCTCAACCGCTCTGAGGTGCAGAGCGAGTTTCTCTCCATCGCCGAGAAGCTGAGTGCCGGCGAGCACCCGCAGCGTGCCACGCTCGTTGTGCTCCTTGAGCATCTCTACCAGGCCAACTTCGGCACCTGCTGCGACCTGGACAGCCTACACCACCTCCTGAAGGTAGGCTCAGAGAGCTTCGACTTCGGTGATGCCATGATGCCGTTGGGTGCAGTTTCATGCAGTTGGCTGGGGGATTTCCTGACCAAAATAATGTTTGATTGACAAAAGAAAAAAAGTTTTGATAACACTTCTTGTAGAAAAAATACGCGTCTTTCCCTTCTCTTCTCAGGTTAGACCTGAGGTCTACACTTCTGTTTTGTGAAGTGTCACGGCGGGGGGGTAACTCGCCTTTTACTCCTTTCCCCATCCCTAAGTGGAGAGAGGAAGAGCCCCTGGATTTGAAATGCAGCAAAAGTGTTTGTTTGACCAGAGAAACACTTTGCTTTGGTGTTTGGGGGAAGCAAAAACATGTGAAGAAGACCCCTTAAGTTGTTCAAACGCATTTTTTTTCCTTTGCAGAAGTTTTGGGGGAACTTGAAGGGGGTAGGAGGTAGAGGAGGGAGAGAGATTTGCCCAGTGTTGTAGTTAGTGATTTTCCCCAAAACCTGTGCATTGCCTCTGTGGAGGGACCCCCCTCGATCTCTCATCTGCTCCCCCCAGTCCAAGACACTGGAAGAGCTCTCGGACATCTACGCCAGCGCCGCCGATGCACAGGAGATTGCAGCCGCCAGCAGCGACCCTGTCCCGGCCCGGAAGCAGCTGCAGTCCGTGCTGCGGGACATCGCTGGGGCCGCGTCCTTTCCTGCCATTGCGGGTGAGAACCCCCCCTGTGCCCCTCTTTCCTCCAAGATTTTGTACCGGCTCAGCCCCTGCAGTGGTGATGAGCTCCCCTGCGCTGCGGGTGCTGGGAGCCAGCCCTTGGAAGTGCGAAACCCTCTTTTGCGCAAAGTTTCAACTTAGCACAACAACAAAAAAACCACCAACCCAGGTCCTATTTCATAACCACGCGATGAGCCAGAAATTGTTTCTCATCTTTCATTAAAACAGCAACAAAAAAAAATTCTCCAGCCTTTGTGGGTGAGATGAAAACATTAAATTAGAAACCGATGGCAGCAGTGATGTCTGATGGCTCTTAGAGGTGTGAAATGTCCCCTCGTCCCAATTGCATGTGACTTCACAGGGATAATGACAGCAGCATCAGTGCTCTGCATGACCTGGGCTGCCCAAAACACGTGCATAGGGTGGGCAGCATCTCCCACCGGCCAGGAGAGCTGTCAGGAGTGGTATCGGGGTTCACTTCAAACTAACTCCTCTCCCTTCTCTCTTCCCAGGCGAGGCTCAGCCCCGCAAGCTCCACACCATCCCCATCCCCGCCGCTCGCTGCTACACTTACAGCTGGGATCAGGATAACTTTGGTAAGTGGAGGGGGTCCTCCGTCCCGCCTAGTGAGACTGTAGCCCTCTGCTCCCCGTCACAGGGGTGGCTGAGCAGCATTTCAGCTCCGCCGGCACTGCCATGTGCAGCCGGGTGTGCGGCACAAACTGTGGTCGGAGCCTGAAAGAGCTGGTAACAAATTGTTTGTGGTGACGGGAGAGATAACACAGTGGGTGCCGGTGTCCCCTGGATGGGAGAGGACATGGGCGTCAGCTTGGGCATGATGCCTGCTATGATCCCGAGCAAAGCCCTCATCCGAGCTGTGGGCACGAGGCACTGGTGGCCCCAAAACACATTGTGTTGCCAGAGACAAATCATGCAGGGCTTGATCTCCTGGGCAAAGCTGTGCCTTGCATTAAGCTGGAAGAGATTCGTTGCACCCATGCCAGTGGGGATATCGGTACAATGGAGACCTTGTTTGGTAGAAAGCTCCTCTGCAAGGAGTAAATCTTGCTCGTGCCCTGGAAATAATTGTTGCTGGAAAAGCCTGACTGCACTGAGGTGTCAGGCTTTGTGGGGTTGAGACCCCTTGGATGTTACAGCTCTTCCCCCACCCGCAGCAGGGATGGCCGAGGAGCAGATGCCTTTGCTGTGCTCTCAGCCCGGCTGCAGCAGTTTTGCAGGGGAAATGTCAGCTTCCCCTTACGCTGAGCTGGTCTCTCTGGCTTCCCCATTCCTGGAAGACCTTTTCTGTTCCCGTGAAGGTTTAGTGTTCGTTGCCCGCTGGCCCCAGCAAGCTGGATCAGAGCTCTGGCTTGGGCTATGCAGCGAGTCTAGCCTTGCCAGGACGCCATCCACAGTGAGGTAATTTGGGGTTTGATTATCAAAATACCTTGCTTTCCTCCTGCCCTCTGGTTAAACCTGGATCAGACACGGGCAGACTGTGAAATCTGTGTAGGAAGGAAGCAAAACCCCAACTGGTGTTTGCCTTTCGAGAACCCAAACAGAATGTGACCTCAAGGAGAGAAACACGTTTTGTTTTGCCATCACATCTGAGCACCTTATGGCAATCTAAAAACCTTCAGGAGGAGGTTTTCAGCTCCTTGTTTGAAACCATGCAGGATCAAAGAGAGTGTTGTCCACGCTGTAGTAGTGTCATTGTCTGGGGTCATCAGACAATGGCTGTGCTAGATTCTGTACCAGGCTCGATCTCCCTCTGGTTGCCTTTCAGATATCCTCAATGATGTCCTCAGCAAAGAGTGCAGCGTTGTTGAGCCCATGGCCTCGGAGAACGAGGAGGAGGACGAAGAGGAGGAGGAGGAGGTGGAAACCGATGGCTGTTCCCCCGAGCGGGACTCGCTGCTTTCCCCCATCTGCACCATTTCCAAAGACTCTGTGTACTCGGCGCTGTCAGAGGAGGGATCTAAGCCCTCACGAGTGTCCCTCTTCACCACCTCCAAGGACTCCATCTCAGAGCTGACAGTGGTCTCCAGAAAGTCCCTGAAGTCGTTTGTCTCCAGCCTGAAGGACTGCATGGACAGCGGGTACGCAGAGGACAGCGACGAGAGCTCCCTGGACATGGTGGGGAGGACGGAGCTGAAGGTAGAGAAGACCCACCACAAATACAGACACATGCTGACCAACAAGATCTACAAACTGTTCAAGAGCAAAAGCCATCTGGTCTTGAGGAGAGACCTGAAGGACTGCCCGGACACAGGCTCGCTCTCACTGTCCCTGCGCCGGGCCGAGAGCCTGTGCACCCCCCAGGCCAAGCACCGCATCCCGGCGCGCTCCCGGCGCGCTCACTCGCTGCCGCAGCACGTCCTGAGCCAGCGGCTGCCGGCCCCGCTCGCCCTGCGGCACCTCAGCCTCCACCGACAGCCCTTCCTCAGCTATGACGAGGAGGCCAGGGTGTCCACGCTGCGTGTCGTGGTCTTCGGCTCCGACCGCATCTCGGGGAAAGTGGCCCGAGCCTACAGCAACCTCAGGTGAGCCGGGTGGTGCGGGGGACCCGGCTGCAGGTACCTGGCCCTGCTGGGACACGCTGGAGGTGTTGGCTCACCCAGCCCTCTCCTACCTTCTCCTAGGCTTAAGGAGAGCACCTGCCCCTCACTGACAAGGTACTTCAAGCTGCAGTTTTTCTACGTCCCCGTGAAGAGGAGCTGCTTGGCTCCATCGACCCCACTGATGCATCCCTCCCCGTCCCTGGGGGACCCGCAGCTCCGGGCCTCGGCACAGGCGGTAGGTGTCCTGCTCGCCGCAGGGCTTGCGGTGCCACCAGCACTCTGCTTGGCCCCAAGAGCGGTGTGCAAGGAGGCTGGCAGGGCAGGCTGAGGGGAGCGCTGGTGTCTCTTCCACCAGCCCCAAGCACGGGATGAGGAGCCTGGGGGGGGCCCTGGTGTGACCCCTGTGTGTCCGGTTTCAGGATCCCACCTTGGCTGGGATGGAGAGCAGCACCAACGACATCTCCCACTACATTGGCATGTTGGACCCATGGTACGAGCGCAATGTTCTTGGGCTGATGAACCTGCCCATGGACGTCCTGTGTCAGGTATGTGCATGCCAGCTGGTAGGGCTTGGCGTCCCCCCTCCCCGAGGTACAGGGCAGCTGAGCGGAGAGCTTCTGCTTAGCACTGGGCCACCATGATCCTGGACAGCAGGCTGTGCTACATGGACACTGGATGGAGATGGGTGGTCAGGAGGAGGGTTTCCGTTCCTGGCAGGGTGGGACGGGCAGTTCTTGGCACCGGGCTGTGGGTACCACGTACCCCATCAGTGACTTCTTCTCTCGCTGCAGTCTGCCAAGCCAGAGGTTGAGCCCCAGGAGGACTCCCAGGAGCAGCTGCCCATCCTGGCCGACATGATCCTCTACTACTGCCGCTTTGCCACGCGCCCCGTCCTGCTGCAGCTCTACCAGACAGAGGTAGGCAAAGGGGCTCAGCCCCGTCTTGGCGAGGGGGAAAGGGAGGTCTTCTGCCTGTGCCACCAACTCGGGACCTGCCTGTGAAGCGGATGGGGGTACGGCACAGCCACCATGTGCTGGTGAGGCAGAGCTCAGTCTCCTCTTACTCCCCGGGTGCCCATGGTGCTTTGGCTGATGCTCCTGGCTCAGAGATTGAGAGCATGCAGGTCCTGCCCAGACAATCCTTAAGTCACACAAGCAGTTTTCCATCCAAATACCTTTCCCCATGACACAAAGCGACTCCTGTCAGCGCTGACAGGTTATTCACATCAGTGGAAGTCCCACCAGTGCTCTGCTTTCCAAACCAAACCCCTCCACGAAGCCTATTTTCCACGTCCCACTCTGTGCACAGGGCAGACGTGGTGGGGAAGGTTCAATGCCCAGCTGCAAYGACTGCTTTGGTGCGGTGGCCCGGGACTGGCTGCAGTGGGGCTGTGGTGAGCAGAGTTGCTGCTGTTCATGGGATTTGTGTTGCCCAAAGTGATGCCCAGACCCTGCTGTTAGGCTCATCGTGGGTTTTCTTTCCAGTGGGTTGGGGAGTTTTCTTTAAGTGAAAATTAGGTTTTTGGGTTGTTTTACTTGCTGTTGGTCTGTTAAAAYGGTCAGAAGTACAGCTAAAGGCAAGTGTCACCCAAGGCAGTTGTTGAAAGTTGTATTTTGAAAACATGAAAGGATTTTCCCAAACTGACCTGTTTCCTGCAGAAAGGAGTGAGGGGGTGAATGTTGCCTGGCGTGGCTGGGTCTCCTCACCACCATGTCTCCCCTCTTCTCCCCCTGGCAGCTCACCTTCATTGGGGGAGAAAAGATGACCGAAGTCTTCATCCATTCCCTCGAGCTGGGTCACTCGGCGGCCACGCGGGCCATCAAGGCGTCAGGTCTGTAGCTGCTTCTGCACCCGCAGCCTTGGGGTGGAGGTCTGCAAACCACTGAGCTGGGAGATAAATGGAAAGAGGGGCTGGAGGGAGTGTAGGCTGCAAGAGGTGTCTGAGCCCAGGCTGTATTGTGAGCAAAGATCCAGACATCTTTTCACAAATTTGGAAGTGAAGCATCATAGTTCTTGCATTCCTCTTCAGGACCGAAGCTGTGGCAATGCCTTGTTCTTTTTACTGCTGTTAACTCTAAAGTGTATTTGCAGTAACACAGCTTCAAGCCCATTTCCTTCCTCTCATCAGCACCTGGCCAAGTGCAGCTCTTCATCTTTTCTTTTGGCTGTCATTTATAAAAACCCTCTTTCCATTTCCTTAGTTTACTGGGCAAAGCAAGGTTCGTGTGTGTGCTTGGAGCCGTCCTGCAAGGGAGATCCATGAGCTTTTACACTAGGAATTTATAAAATTATTAAGAGACAAGAAGCAACAGCAGAAGCATCTGCCTGCAGCGTGGTCTCCAGCTCTCTCCCGGGTACCGAGGACAACATGCTGGCTGGTGCGGTGCAGCTCACAGAGACATCTCATGGCCAACCAACAATACTGCATTTAAACACGTTGCTTAATTTTTTTAACCAATTGCTCTTCTGTGATCTCGCCTTGTCTTTCTAAACAGAGCCCATAAAATATCCTCCATATGAAGTGTCACCACCCCACTCCCCCAAAATACAGGCTTGGCCAAGACCTCTTCCCCATAACTCATGAAACCACCAATCCTTTCTGACTTTGATTTTTTTTTTCCTTTTTTTTTTTTTCCCTTGGGTTGTCTGGCAGCACACCACTTCACATCTGCAAAAAATTATCCAGGGAAAAAAAAAGTTAGTAAGTGTCGGGCACAGTATTTCAAGGCTAATTTAATGTGGGCACAAATATGCCCGGAAAAACAGGAGCTGGGTTAGCAATGCGGCCTTTTATTGCTTTGTGTTTTCCCTGGAGCACTGACCCCTCTGCACCGGCTTAGCCAGCACCGCTTTCAGTTTTGCAGAGCTGCTTGTTGTGCTTTGTGTTGAAATTTCTGCACTGGATTAATTGCTTTCTGGCAGCTTTTAAGCCACCTTTTCTTTTTGCCTTTTTGCTCCACAGCTGTGTTCAGCAAACCATTTTTTTTTTTCCTTTCTGTAGGTACTGAGCATGCTGCTCTATCAGTAGCCAGCTGAAGAATAGGGATAAAAGGCCACCGTGTGACATTTGCTCTTTGTTTTGTGCAGGTCCAGGCAGCAAAAGGCTGGGCATAGATGGAGACAGAGAAGCAATCCCACTAACACTACAGATCGCCTACAGTAAGGTGCGTGTATGGGACTTGCACAAAGACAAATGGGGCAGAAAACCACTTCAGTGCTGGGCAAACATGTCTCTCAGCTGGGGGCTGAGAGAGGCAAACGCTGGCAGTCTGCTGGAGGAGCCCGAATCCAAACCCAGATGAGCCAAACTCAAGCTAATTGTCTACTTACCGGCTAACTGGGGGTGGCTTTCCACTCCTGTTCAGCCCAGTAAAGTAGGGAATGTACAGCCAGTTTCTATAGACTGGATGTGTACTCTGTGCCACTTTACACTGGTGGACTTTGCTTCCAGGGAGCGATCTTCTGCTGGTCACAGCAGTCCTCCTATTTTGTTAGTTCCTTTGCAGTTATTTAGTGTTAAGCCTGGGCAATTTTTGTAAATCCAAGGTTAAATGAATTTTAATACCTACTCAAACTTTGTCTGTGCAGCTCCAGGTAAATCCAGATCTGAGCTAGTCCAGCCAGATGGTTAGGGGTGGGAGGTAGGGTAACATCAGCCTGGAGTGTGGCATCTCACGGGCTTTGGTTGGTCTCTGCAGACAGCCATCAGTGGAAGAAGTCACTGGAACGATGTTGAGAAGGTCTGCACATCTGTCAACCTTAGCAAAGCCTGCAAGAAGTATGAAGAACTAGGTGGGTAGAGGTGGTCTTTGTGGCTTTGCGTAGGGAGCAATGGGAGGGACTGGTGGAGCAAGAGGACAGCATGGATCATCTAGCTGGAACAAAGCAGAGATGTGTGAATGCAGGAGAGGATGCATGGAAGGTGCCTGGTGTTCCCTGGGGCATACTGTAGTCCTTGGCAGTCCTTAGCACCACATCAGGGATGAAGGGCATTTGATTTCCCGTTGTCCTAAAGCTTCCAGCCAGGGAACACCATTGGGATGTCCCTTAGGGATGGGGCTGGGATGGTCCAAACAGCAGGATGATCGCTGAAGAGTGGTGCGTTCCAGAACAACACTTGTTTAGTAAGGAGAAAGAGACGGGTAAAACTGTTGTTAAGTGAAGTAGGACCAAGGGAGAGGGTGCTTGTCCTGCTGCCCGCAGCAGCCGTGCCTTGCAGCCAGCTTTTAGCAGGCTCTTGCTAAGCTGGTGCTTCAGCCTGGTTTCCTTCCTGTGGCTCAGAGATAGCTGGCTGCCACATGGTTTTGCTTCATAGTTTTTTTTTTCTAATTAGGTTTCCGATGGGGTATTAATAAGGCTTTGAGCCTTTTAAAAGCAGCAAGACTTTTAGTCTGTGTGTGTATTTAGAAGCAATACCTGTTCATTCTTGCCTAAGAACTGCTGTTTTGGCCGTCAGACACCCAGTTCTGAGTAAACTGAGGGGTTTTTTAGTTCCTCTTTCCTCGTGTGCTTTGTGTCTGGCAGGTGTGTGGTTTGTGAGTGGAGTAGTTGGAGCAAACGAGTGATCTACCAAATAGGAGACAGCTCCTACATGCCCTACGGAGCTCAACCTAAACCTCTATCCCTCCTGTCCCACCTGTTGCTACCCCATCCATGAAGCCATGCAGATAATCCTGGAAAAAACCCAGCAGGAATTAACTTCTCGCCTCCTCTCTATATTTTGAGTTGGGTGTTTCTGCACTAGTTCAGGAGCTTCACTTGTGCTGCCAGCGCTGTGGATTTGCTTCAGGGGGTGTCCTCAGTTCCACGTTGGGGAGAAGCTTCTCCTTCATGAATTTTCTTCCTTCCAAGAGAAACCCAGTCCCCTCGATTGTCTCTGTTGGTTTTCACATTCAGCACTTTGACCACAGGATGTCACTGTAATTCCAGATATGAAAAAGCGTCTCCAGGTGGACTGCAAGAAGGGCCAAGCTGGGAGAGCTAGAATTTCCTCATGATGATGGGGCAATGTTTTTTCTCCTGTGTAGGTCCTAAGATAGTTAAATGTCCTTTTCTGCTATGTTTGGAAAGCAGTTGGAAATTACAGGGGACGTTTACCTCTGTGTCTCAGATTGCTTTCTTTCCATGTGGGTTAGCATGAGGGAAGTAAAACTAGAACTGTACAGCATTTCCCCCAACGGTGGGGTCCTGCTGAGAGGCACTGGCTCTGGGATGCTTTGAGGGGTGGAGGGACCACTTGGGTTCCCACCAGTGGCCCAGACGCCCCAAGTGATAACAGTTTTCTTTTGTTACAGCCTCAAAGACAGAGTGTCTCAACTTAACCATGACGGAGGTGGTCAAAAGGCAAAACTCCAAATCCAAAAAAAGTTTCAATCAGGTAAAAGCACCATGATTTGAGTTACATTTGGTAACAGGAGGTCAGCCTGACTCAGCTGGGAGGGAAGCAGGGCAGGAGACAGTAGCTCCTTGGGGGATCCGTTTGCTGTTATCATAGAATCATTATTATTAAGGTTGGAAAGACCTCTAAGATCATTGAGTCCAACCATCAACCCAACACCACCATGCCCACTAAACCATGTCCCTAAGCGCCTCATCTACACGTC
>JAYKAV010002799.1:985446-1047965 GCA_035582835.1 Phoebastria nigripes
GTTGCCCTCCTCTGGACACGCTCCAGCACCTCAATGTCCTTCTTGTAGTGAGGGGCCCAAAACTGAACACAGTATTCAAGGTGCAGCCTCACCAGTGCCGAGTACAGGGGCACAATCACCCCCCTACTCCTGCTGGCCACACTATTTCTGATACAGGCCAGGATGCCGTTGGCCTTCTTGGCCACCTGGGCACACTTCTGGCTCATATTCAGCCGACTGTCAACCAGCACCCCCAGGTCCTTTTCCGACAGGCAGCTTTCCAGCCACTCTTCCCCCAGCCTGTAGCGTTGCATGGGGTTGTTGTGGCCGAAGTGCAGGACCCGGCACTTGGCCTTGTTGAATCTCATASAGTTGGCCTCAGCCCATTGATCCAGCCTGTCCAGGTCCCTCTGCAGAGCCTTCCTACCCTCAAGCAGATCAACACTCCTGCTGTTGGTCACCAGGCCTGCCTTAGGGGTGCCCAGTTCCCCTGCTCCCCTTCCCTGCACAGGGAAATGCACTGAGCCTGGCAGCTCCCTCACTCAGACTCTTTTTCTATCAGCAGATCAGCGTGTCCCAGATAAAAGTAGACAAGGTCCAGATTATTGGTGTCCAGTCCTCCTTCGCCGTGTGCCTGGACCAGGATGAGCAGAAGATCCTGCAGAGTGTAACCAGGTAGGAACTGCAATGTGGCCGGCTGCCCACTGCAGTCAGCCCTCCTGGGATGGTGCATCCTGTGCGTGAGGACTTGTCCATGAAGTGTGGGTGGCCACTGCAGGGACGAGGTCCTGGGCACCATGGTGGATCTATGCCAGATGCCCAAGCTGGGTGACAAAGCTCCAAGCTCTGTAGTGCAACTGAGCTCAGGTGGGATGGATGGTCCTGCTCAGATCCCAGCAGTAGTTTACCTCCATGACTGCCACAGTCTAAAAGGTGGTCCCCAGTCACCTGTTCAACTCTGTAAAGACAGCTCTTTCAGCAAGACCAGTCATAAGCCAGAGGAAAGCTATGCAACATAAATGGGGTATTTGGAGAGCACTGGGCACATGAGCAGAGCCTTCAACTTCTAAACCTCATTTGAGTTCTCCACCACCTTTGGCATACCCGTTGCAGAAGGAACCCATGATCTTCATGTGAGAGACTGGGGTAGAGCAAGAATTGTTCATTTGACTGTTCATCCATCAGTCATGTACTCAGGGCACGAAGCTGGCTCCCCGGGTGATGGAATTTGAAAACTCACTGTAGACAACATAATTCCATGAGCACAAAGAGATCAAACCAGTTGATCCACGGGTCTTAAAAATGTGCAAGCATTTTAATTTCTCCCTCAGAGAGAGCAGAACTCTGCAAGGTTATGCTGCCTCCAATGGAAAAAGATTTCAGATCTTATTTCTTAAATAACCCTAAAGAGAAGTGGTTTACTTAACTTGTTTGTTGGACAACTGAAGGGGCTAGTGGGAGAGTTCAATGCACAAAATGGAAAAGGAGCTACTTCCCTCTTCCCAAAACTTGGGGGATGCAAAATTCTCGTTTTCCCTAATGAGTTTCAGAAATTACTCTTTATGGATGCTTCTGCTCTAGGTCCCAATCTGAGCCAGCATAAAGACCTGAACTCTCAGTACTCAAACTCCAGTCCTATTAAAGACTGCACTGATTCCTGTTTGTTTGCAGATATTTTTGCTGCACCTGAGGACCGTGATTCTCAGCCACACACCTTACTTATAACTTGATTTCTTTTTGTTCCCCTGCAGGTGTGAGATCTCTGTGTGCTACAAACCCAGGGACAGCGATGTCTTTGCACTGCGAAGGTCCTCTTTGCCTTCCCAGGACCCCTCCGAGTTTCATTCTCTCCTGTGTTTACCCATTGCCACCTTCAGTGGAGCACTGCCGTAAAAGAACCGTGTGTCCTCTCAGGCCAGACTCACATCCAACACCAATATAGCCTCAGGAAAAGGAAGTGGACTGTCCTCCTTTGGGCTGGAGACCCATCTGTTCTTGTCCAAGACATCCTGCAGCCCAAAGCGTTAGCATGGTGGCTGAGCTGCTCCTGATCTGGGCTTAGCCCATCCTTGGGAAACAGGAACATTGGTGGTGTGCTCTGGTACCTCTCAGGGTTCATCAGCAATGGGAGGAAAGTGGTTTCCTTGAGATCTCCATCTGGTTCAGCAGACTGCTAACACCTGGGTTGAGAGGGCAAGGCAAGGCAAGGCCAGTGATATTTTCTTGCCAGCAAATGGTGCTGTGGCTGTATTTGACAGTGACTGCAAGGCCAGTGTGATCTGGGGGCAGCTCATGGGGGGACATTTTGGAAAATGAATGTCCTTGGCTGAGTGGCAGTAGGTGGCCTTCAAGGCAGGCAGAGTTGCAGACCACCCAACCGAAGTCCTGATGGCATTTCACCCATAACAGGTCGAGGATGCTCAGGACAGTTCTTTCGGGATGGGGACAGGCTTTCTCAATGTTTCCTTTAAATTGTAAAAGTTGGGTGTCTTGCAGAGAAACAGTGCAGAGCAGAGCAACCCAGCTGAGGCCCAGAAAGACCCCAGCATGGGTTGTACACTGCTGCTTGCGTTCCAGTGAATTGAGTGCAATAGGCCATACCAAGGCATGGACACCTTGTCATGTATACATGCGTTTACTGTAAATCCAGGACCTGCAGGAGATGAACTTCCAATTTCTGCAGAGTTTCAGAGTTCACCCAGGAGGTGTACTCCCTGTTCAGCCCATGTTCTTGCATCCTGCTCCCCAGCACTGTACACTAGAGCCATCCCAGAGGCTGAATCCTCAATAGTTGCTTGAAATATGGCAGCAACCATGCTCACATTCATAGGAGGGAGGGAAGTACTAGGAAAACCACTAGGATTGCCTAAAGCTTACCTGAGGAGGCAGCTTTGCTAGAGAAGGACCCAGCACCAAAAACACTAGTGACACTTGCAAGCGATGATAGGATTTGAGATCCCCTCTCCCCTGCAAAGAGGCTTTCCGTCCTCTTCATTCTCTCTGCAAGGCTGTAGGTACAGAAAGGTGCAATAGTTGGGGGTATTTAGAGGTATTCTGACCCCAGGAGCAAAAAATGAGACTGGAAAAGCCTTGCCTGGTTTCATAGCCCTCAAGCGGTTTCTCAGTACTTTTTGGTGATTGCACTAATGATAACAGGCAGAAGAGCGTGCTGCCTGCTGCAGGCTAAAAGGATCTTAATGCTGAGCACATGTGCTCCCTGGAAAACGTCTGGAAGGGACCCCCGATACTGCTGGGGTGCTGCAGGGCTCAGCCATGGTGTGATCAGTTCAGTGTGGGTCCCTTGATCGTCCAGAAGACGGGACCTGGTCAGCTCTTAGCACTAGTTAGAACAAGGCTGGGCTCTGTCCCCAAGGGCTGGTGGCACAGCAGCAGTGTCATTTGAGGTTAAATCTGCCAGGAAAAAGGCCAGAGCCCCTGGGGGCTTCAGTTGTCTCCGAGGAGCGTGGGTCAGGCTTGTCTGCTGGATTCTTCCACATCCCTCCTGGAAGTGTTTGGGAGATCCCTCCTGTGCCAGCGACTCTGATTCTGGCCCCGCTGGCTGCTGGACCTGCTTTCTGTCCGCACTGCCTCTGTTGTTTGGGGACAGCTTGGTCTGGGCCTGGTGGTGAACATCTCAGGTTGAGAAGGTGCCAGCTGGCTCTTTGGTGTCCTCAGAAGCTTTGAATGCAGCTTCTGCCAATGGCCAGAGATGAGCAAAAATGAGATGTGAACATGCTCCCGAGGCCTCTGCGCTTCATCCTTCTACTTGAATAAACCATCCCAAGGATGGTGTTGCCTTGTGGACTCCAAGAAAAGACCCTCATGTGGGGCAAAGCATCACTTGAACATATGCAGGTGCTCTGGCTCCACCATGATGAAAAGCTGGCTTGGACTCCCGGCAAGGACCCACCTTCCCTGGCCACGCACCGACCCTGGGAGCACCCACCTTTTCCTACATGCATGGAGCAGTGTCCATCCCTTGCTCGCAGCACGGACTTGGCAGGGACACCAAGACGCTGCCAGGTTGTGGTGGGCTGTCCCCTCTCTCACAGGGTGCCTGCGGGCGATGTGGGAACACGCGCTGAGGTCACTGCTGTGCACTTCTGCACATCAGTATTTTAAGTCCAGTAGGCTTCAGGGATCAGAAACAGATTTTAATAGCTCTTCCCACACACTTGGAAAAGTTTTCCCACTGACTTTTCATTTCCCAAACAGGTTTGTGTGCATCTTCTCGTATGGGACTGAAATTTGACAGCTGGGTTTTTTGTTCAATACTTTAAAATAGCACCTTATCCTGTCAAAACATTGCTATTTGTGATCTTGATATCCGTGGCTAAATATATCCCTGCCGCTGGTAATGATATAAACCTCTTTGGTTTCAGCTGGCCCTACAGAAGTACTAGAGAAGAGAATTTCCATCTCGTAGAGAAAAACAAGCACAAACTCTAGGGACTCATAATCCTGGCTAAGGTTTTGACCTCTGATGCTTTCTGGAAACGAAAGAAGTCCGAGGTTCTTTCAGGTCATCCTTATACATATGTTCAGCCTCACCAAATCTGTGTAATGTCTGTGCTGATCTGTAAAATACTGTTCAAAGAACTTTTAAGGTAATTGTAAAATATTAAATGTTGATTTATTTCGAGTAAAAGTACAGCGTTTGAGTCGAGTAATTCCTGAGCAGGCGGGGGAGGCACAGGAGGAGGCTCCGTATCTCCACGAGGAGGGCAGGGAGCACCCTGGTCCTTTGCAGAGTAGCTGACCTGAGAGCAGGAAAAGGCTCATAAAGTCATTATGTTCATGAGCTTGGTCCCAGAGGGCATGACATGGAGACCTGCAGCGGTTAATTGAGCTGCTTCTGTTCTGTGAGTAAAAAAAAAAAGCAGGTTTTGATGCTGTAAATCCAAAATCGGTTTCATGCTGGATTAAGGAGAAAAGAAACTGGCAGAGCTTGTGTGTGCAAGGTGAGATCTGTGCAAACCCTTCCCTTCTAGGAGGCCCCTTGACCTTCGCTGTGTTGCTTTGCAGAGAAATACAAGTTAYGCCGAGAGCTGAGCACCCGGCAGCTCCTGGGGCCATGGGCAAGGTCCAGCCCCGGGGTGCACAGCAGAGCCCTGGGATGAAGGGTGACTGCTTGGGGTCGGCAGGTTTTTGACCAGCAGCTGGGTAATGGGGTATTTCTGACTTGGAAATCTCTTCTGCATCTTTGGGGATGCAGACTTTGCAGATGGAGCTGTTGCTACTGGAAGTACTCTGAAATATGAAATGACACTTGCAAATGTTTAACTGTCTCAAGTGTCGCCCTTCTCTTCCTGTGGATATTCAAGGAAAGAGGCTTAGTTGGTAGGTGTGAGGGCCAGTGTGCCCTAATCAAATAAACAACGTGGGAAAAGTCATTTCAGCTCAGACGAGCCAAAAACCAGATGAGAATAACTTTTGTTAATCAGCACTTTGTTATGTATTAGCTATCAAATTTTTTCACTCTGATTAGAGAATAACAAAAGGTGTTTTTTAAATAAAAAGAAAAGGGTCTTTTGAAAAGGCAAATAAAACTCAAAAGGAAAATACTTTATTTTCCAAGCTGGAATGATAATCTGCTTTTGTTTGTTCTCAACAACAAAAAACCCCCAAACCCTAAACCACAAATCCCCCTTCCCTGTTCTTTTCTTTTTAAAAAGAAAAGTGGAAAGAGGAACACACATGCTTAAATCCGAAGCAGAAAGAAGGTACTTTGTTCTAAAAACGTGCATGACGAAAAGTTTAGGATCAGGGCTCAAGTCTGATCCTTGAAGTGCTGCATAGCTGAGGGTTTTGTTCTTGTAAGTACAAAAGATTTAGCAAACAGCTGCTGATAAAATAAGCAAGGCCGGGTTAAGGCTAGACTATTTAACAAAACTAGTTTTGCCTCCTGTAGATACGGTCAAATCAACTYGATGGAGCTTTTTGCAACTCTCACAGCATCAAAGCTGAGCTGGTCTGTGACCTGTCTGCATCTGTGAGGGATGGGAAGACAGTGAATAAGGTGAATGAGATAGGTTATACCAAAAAAAGTGCCTTGGGGTTTTGGTATGTGTTAATTTATCAAGGCGCAGTGGCAGTTTGAGTTGCTCTGTCAGAGGTTGTCATCCCACAGCCACCTCAGCCAAAGCTGCTGGACTCGGCACAGCTGGAGTGGGATGTGCTCCACCACCGGTGAGGTGGGACRTGGCGATGTGGTGGGGGAACACACTATGGGGAGACTTCTCACTACCCACCATCGGTGGTGACCCTCCATCCTCTGGTCTTCTCCAATGGCACTTTGTGCATAGGTGCTCCTCATCTTTACTGGTGTGATCCCCACAGCTTCACCTCGCCAGCACAACAAGGAGCATCCCAGTGTGGATGCTTGTATCAGGTACCAGTGTGCCACAGGAGTTGGTTGAGAGCCAAATCTGCCACCCCAGAGCCACTATGGCTCAGTGCTGGCAGGGAGCGAAGAGCTTAATGCATGCAGGCAATGTCCATCAGGTTGCTCAGGGTCCAGCCAAGGTTTGCATAGCTTCAAGGATGGAGATGTTCTAGTGCATGAGGTGGAGAACAACATAAGCCAATGATCATCCAGAGAAGGGGTCCTTAAATGGCCAATCCTGATCTGGTGGCTTATTAGGAATACAGAATGAATTAGCATCAACAGGCAGGAATGACATTGCCTGTGCTGGATCCACTATTAAACTCATTGAGATACTCCTCTGAAAGGTAGAAAAAGCAGGTGCCATCCTCTTTTAGCAGGCGGGGCAGTAGAACCCACCTTCCATGGTCTAAGTAGGTAATCATCAGGTTGTCTGAATGGAGACATTGCTGTGAGGGATGATGAATGCTCCCAAACAATGACACTTATATCTTGAAGTGTTTTGGGTGAGGGAAAAATACATTTGCTCCTAAATATAGTATTTGTTTAGACTGACTTTTCTTTAGCTTTACTGTCATGTTGGGGAARAAGTTTGTTTGCAAAGTTCACATGGTCTGCCAGAGGTGAGCAGAGGTCTGCCAGGTCCAGGATCAGGACAACTGCCTGGAGAAAGCTGGAGCCTGCACCCAAGCTTGGTGTGCTGGGACAAAAATAGCCCAAGCATTTGGTTGGTGATGCAGCAATTTGCCTGGCTGTAGGGACCTGCCCACAGCCTTATGCAGCTCGGCACCTCTGCTCCCTTCCTCGTGCTCAACTAGCTGTTTGTCAGAAGTGCCAGGACAAACCTTCCTCTTGAACTTTTGCTTCCTGGTAGACAAAYGTGTGGTTTCATGGGTGGCATTTCCAGATGCCCTGCGGAGACAGACCAGCAGATATAGGGGATGACAGGGGGTGTGGAAGCCCACAATGACCTGGGAGTTGGGGTCATGGGACCTGAATTGGGCTATTTCCAGAAGATCTCTTACAAGGAGGTATTTCAAAGGTGCTCATCTGCTCTCTCAGCTGTAGCAAGAAATAGCAGAGAGCAGAGTCAGGCTTCCTGGCAGCTCTCAGTCCCTGCGTACCTTTACAGGATTAGGATTACGTGCCCAGGGTGTCTCCTTGGTTAGAGGTCACAGCCCCACAAGCACCGTCCCCTCCTTTCTGTCTGCCTGCTGCCTGTCTGCTCCCATTGCTGCATCTCAAATTACCTTCAGCCGAAGCAGAGGTACCTGGGGACAGCTCAGGTCCTGCTGGCAAGGCTGGCAGCGAGCCTTGAGCTTGGCTCCCTGCCTGTGGGTTGATGACTGGCTAACCAAGCCACGGCACGATGGCCAAATTCACCCCTCTGCCAGGGACAGGATCTGCCTGACCCAGAGGGGTTTATCAAGAGCCCTGCTAATAATCCAGCACTTTCAGAAAAAAAGGGAGAAGCAGAGAAAATCCAGGGAATATCTTCTGCCGAACTCCCTGCCCTAGTTCCATCTTGCAGCTGCAGGTTTCTGGGCTGGTAGATCAGGCTGTTTCCCATGTGCATGGTTTAGCTGCTCTTACAGGCAGTTGTAAAACAAAAAAGAATGGAAATTTCTGTGAATTTTGCTAATTCCTTGAGGGTTTTGGCCAGCACCCATGACTGAAAAGGGCATCTGACTCCCTGTTTGTCTTGGGGCTGACCTTTGCTCAGGACTAACGAGGGCAAAGCCGGACAAGTGAAACATTTCTGGGCTGCAGGCGGCTGTTTATCTCTCTTGGCAATGCCTGCTGCTCCACTGTCCTTATCTTACTTGTGCTAATTAATGATCAATTAAAAGTTAACAAGGCTCCCTGAGCCTGCATGAGGAATGGAGTTTTCCTAGCAGGGAAAATTTCCTTAAGAAGAGTAACTAATGTGCTCATGATGCAAAGTTGCGTAATTATTAATATGTTCAGATGCAGCACACGTCCTATAGCCCGTATGCCTGTGCCAGTTGGTGCAGGCAGCTGACTGTGTGAGGAACAGGGTGGGTTTTCTGTGCCAATCCCAAACTCACTTTCTTCCTCTGTGCCCTTGTAATCCCCTCTCCCCTCCGTAGGCACCTCCCCTGAAACGCTCACAGGGAGAAATGCAAAAGCTGAAGGGTTGTAGCCAGAGCAAACATGTCCAAAAACTGAAATCCAAATCAAAGCAAGCATGAAAAATATTTTGTGGTGTTTAGCCAGCTCTAGGATAACCTAGACTTGGGTTTGACTGCATAAAACTTTCTGGAGAGCAATGGGCCAGTGTAATGCCGTGTATTTAGCTGGTGTTTCCATCCGCAGAGAGGACCTCAGGCAGGGTGGCTCAGCCAGACGAACTCTCTCTGTTCTCAACAAGGGCTAGTCCTGCTTCTGGCTGTGTCTGGAGACTTTCCAGGAGACACCTATGAACTGCAGGCTGAGACGTTGCCCTTGTAATCAGAAATTTGTGGATGGATCTGTCAGGATACCCAGGACCTTGGGTCCTCCACACTCTGGTCTACTGGGAGACCTTTGTTGACGGCAGGCTCTGACACATCTCCCAGGAGTGGGTCATGCGGTGCTGCCCCTCTGCACTGTCCGTGGGTGTAGCTGACTTGCAGGGAGAAATGAGACCCTGAATCACCAGTACTTTTCCTGTACAACAGCGCATGTTTTTTCCCATGGTTGGTCTCTGTGTTGACTTACCGTCAATGGTGGTCCAGGTTAAATGGCTTGAGGACAGGATGCTCTTGTGAGAGGTTCCTAGAAAAAAGTTCATCCTCTTGAGGGTTTACCCAGCTGAACTGTAATCCTAAAGCCGCTGATTAAATTTTTGCTGCTGTTTTATGGCTAGTTTTAATGGTGCACTGGGTACAGGAAGCAATGGGGTAGCTCCAGCTGTGGCGACGAATGCATGGAAACCGGCACGAATGATCTGGGTAGCGGTGAGATTGAGCAATAGCTGAGATTCCTCCTCTGTTTAACTTCATAGCCATCGCGAAAGGGAATATGTGCTAATCTTTAGTTAGAATCCAACCTCTTCCCATCCTAAGGAGCCATCTGTACTTTAACATGTGACTCGAGCCTGTGTGTAACCAAGACCATTACAGTAATTGTGCCAGTCCCTCAGGCCAAAGACAGCCCACAGCAGGGGAGGGTTGAAGCCTTAAAAAACTGGGGGGATGCTGGTGTTCATGCTGCTTTCTATGCTTGTTTGCTGAAGGAAGAGCAGAAGAGGCATCTATCCTGATCGGAAATTGCCCAAGGAAAGACACTTCAGTGAGGAGAAATGGTGCCCGTAGCCTGGGGTGGGTGCAAGCAAGGATGGAGATGTCTGGCTTCTAACTTGTCTCTACTCTTCTGTTTCCTGGAAGCTATCAGTAAGGAGCGACTTGCCTCAGGCATCTGTGACAGTTTTTGTGGGACCAAGCTGCAGCGCTCCAGCAGCCTTCCCATGCTGTCCTCTGYCCCTGGGAAGCTCAGGACAAATCACCTCTGTTGCAGTGAGTAGCCTGGTGGGCTGTGTGCTGGAGCCCGTCACTGTGGCGGGGCTACAGGTCCCCTTGTCCCCTTCCAGCCCCACCTTGGCYGTGGTGGCTGAGTTGAGCAGTGGGGCTCCTTCCCCCATGACATGAAGCATGCCCAATGCAGGATGGAGGAACAGACTGAGCCTACATTTCCCTCCATCCCTCTCTCCCCGGGTACGGCTCTCAGCAACTATGTGAATATTTAGCTGGAGCCTGGAAGTGCCTGGGTGGARGTGGGCACCTGCAGGGTGGATGCAACCCGTAACTCATCCTCTTCACTGACAGGCAGAGTGGGTGTAGCTAACGGCTGTTGATCGGTGATTGTAAAACATGGCCAAAAGGAGGTTGTGACAGCTTTGTCTTTCTCACGTTCTATTAGAATGTGTTTACAAATAGTTGAAGAGAGCGAGAGATGTTTTCTGAACTCTCCCGATATGACCAGTGTGTCTAAATATGCGAGCTGTGGGACTTGGGTTTGCATGAATGGAGTTGTCTATTAGTCATTTTAAAGCCTTTGAATACCCCTTGTGCATACAACCATGCCAGGAAATACACATAACTGTATTTATCTGTCTACCTGCTTATCTCTATGTATCTAACAATGAATCGTTTGTATAGCATACATATTCAGCTGTGTGTGTGTATGTATATGCATGTATGTGCTGTAATATGAATGACAAATACAGTACAGATGTGGGCAGGTGGGTGGATACATACCTACACACCGCACATTTCTTTTTAGCACATAAAATAGTTCCACATACTTTGTATGGTAAGAAAGTATAGATATGTGTGCGGGTCGGTGTGCAGTGTGACTCTTTGTTACTTAAACAGCTCTACCCCTGCCAGGTGTATTATTAAGTATAGTAAGTAATGTGATATAGATAGATATGGTTTGGTTATTAATATATAACCTGGCCAGATAGAGCAGGTAGATGCACGTGCAGATGCATGCTCTTTATGTAAAGTTTCTCTTTCAATAGACACATGAAAACAAAAAAACCCAGAAATCTAAGCAGCCCCTTGCTCTGCGCGCAGCCGCAGCCTGCAGCCAGGCAGTGAAAAACCTCAAACCGTGAAGGTTTTGCTCCAGCACACACTCAGCTCTCCCCCCAGGTGGGACGTGGGTGGGGGCTGCCTTAGCCCCTCGGGTGCTCGGGGGCAGAGACGCCTGCGCCCGCTGCATCACCACCGCAGCCAGCCCCATGGGTGTGGGGGCTCGGCGCTTCCTGGCCCCGCGGAGACGCCCTGGAGGAGCTGCCTCATCTCATCTCGCCAAGGCTGCTAGGGTGTTCCCACGGTCGAGGGGAAGATGAATTTTGGCTGCCAGCAGATGGAGTGGACTGAAAAACTGGGAAAATAACTTAGGAGTAAAGGCGCGGTCRTTATATTGCACGGTGCTAGAAAGAGATGCTTCAGCTATTGCTCCCAAATTCTGTTTTGTTTTTTTTTTCTCTGGGGAATTTTTAAGCTTCATTTGTCATGATTTTTTATTTCTCCTTTGTGGTTTTCTCCTGTCCGTCTTCTTTTCCCAGCTCTCCATCCCTGGCTTTAAAAAGCCCAGTGAAATATAATCCCTAAGGTGCTGAACTTCAGGGGAAAAAGGTCCCCAGCAGTGAGGAAATGGGAAGAGAAAAAGGAGATAGTAAATCAAGAAAATAGTTTGTCATGTTGTTGATGTGTTTAAAACAAACCTGTTTTACCTAGTTGTGACGTCCCTGTTTAAGAAATGCAGAGCTGGTCTGTGAAGCAGAGACAGACCTAACAGGGATGAGTCAACGCCAGCGAAGGGACTCCAGTGAGGAAATTCTTCACAGCTACAAAGGTAAGAGAGAGTGGTTGGTATCAGCAAACACTTTTGCTTCTTCAGGAAGCAGCTTTCTGTATCTCTGATAGCATCAGCCATCCCTTGCTTTCACTGGGTGACACCCGTAGATCTCCCCATGGTTCACCCAAGAGGACAATACCATTTTCCTCACCCTACACATACGGATCATCCCATTGTGGAGGAAAGAGAGGACACATGGTACCAGACCCGCCTGGCTAAGCTGCAAGCTCCTCACTGACCTGCCACAAGGAGGACACGGCTGAGGAGCTGGGATGAAAGCAGGTGACAAACAGCAAACACAGGAGCATCTCAGAGTTAGGAAAGGCAAAGGAGGCACTGGGCTCCAGGAACACGACAGCAACATACGCTCGCCCTGTGAGCATGTTAGCGGTGAAAGATAGACAAGGAAAAGCTGGTCGAGTCCTTGCTGGAGAGGGAAAGCTATCCATGGACGATGTTGAAAGTGTTAAAGGCATGTTTGTATGAACTGGGAAGAGCCCAGCTGGGAGCTGGTGGCTTCAGTGTAACTGTCAGGCAYAGGGCCAGGTCCCCTTATGCAAGGTAGGTGCACTCAGGAATGTTAAATGCTTTAAATCACCTGACATGAAGAAAATCCTGCCAAGGTGCTTCAGGACTTTTGAGAACGGGTAGAGAAAAAGTGAGGTTGCGAGACCGAAGAAGGACAAGTGAAGGACCGGCCTTTAAAAAGGGGGAAGGAGCTGGAGCTCTCTCAGCTTAATTCAACTGCTGGGAAAATGCCAGCGCAAACAAACCAACCCTTTGCAAGTACCTGGAAACAACAGGGAAGTGAGGGATTCATCAGAATCAAACTGAGTTAAACCAATGCAGTTTTGCTCCTGCGGCAGCACAACGAACCCCTCCGAGGATGTTGAGGAGCCGTCTGAGCACAGTGGAGTTTTTGCCGCCGCCTCTCCTGTGCTGCCTGTGCGGGAACTGGGGAAACACAGACCTGGTGCATCCACCACAAGCTGGATGGGAGGCCAGCATCCATGGTCTGAGGACAGGTTTGTTGCCAGCCTGGGAGGATGGAGGAAGGTGACTGTGCAGGGCCTGTCCTGCTGATGGGGCTTTCCAATCTATTAGTTAGTGAGATGGGAGATGGAGCAAAGAGCATCTGAAATTGTCTTCATAGATGAGGCTGAGCAGGATGGTGACCCCAGTGGAGAACTGGAATTTAAAGTGAACTGAGCTGAGTCCAGGTTTTTTAGCTCTCCATAGGTTGCCGTTCAACAGGGACAAGTGCCAAGATTCCCCCTGGGGCTGGAGTGGCAGCTACATGATAGGGGCTGGGGAGTGGCTGGGGAGGCGGCGGTTCTGCTGGAAAAGCTGTGGGGACGCTGGGGGTCACAAGCTGGCTCTGAGCTGCTGTATCCCACCTGGGTGTCACAGGTCAGGCTTTACCAGTGTAAAGAGGAGCACCACTGGCATGAAACAGTCAGGTCCACCCTCTTTCCTCTGTGAATTGCCAAACGATGGACAATGTGGCCTCTGAGGGGAGATGTAACATTTACACTCAACTGGAGAAGGCTGATGATAGGGGATGTTGCAAGAAACGTTCAGGTTAGGCAGGTTGAACAGGCAGGGATGGCCACGCAGGGGGAGCAGAGATGGTCGTCGTGCCTTGGGCATGCACTGGGGGCTGGTTTCTGGGTCCAGCCTTGTCCTGGGATTCTCCAAAAAAGCAAGCCTTGGGATTAAGGAAAAACCTGCCCCTTTCTCTGCCTTACGCAGCAGGTTGGAAGCTCAAGAAGTATTTCGAAAGCCCTGCTCGTCCATCCTGAAAAACAACTGTAGAAACAGCTTCTCCACTCAGCTCATCAGCTCAACGAGTGAAGTGGAGAGGAGTGACTGTGATTAAAAAGAGCTGTTTCCTGTTGCACGCTATCGCTGGCAGAACCGATAAGCTGGAGGATTTGATGTTATTCCAAAACTGTCACCTTGGTACCCACGGGAGAGCCGTAAATTCTGGGAGAAAGATCCTGGGAGGTGTGAGCAGCGGGCAGCGGAAACCTATAGCCCTTGGCGTACGTGCATGCAGCACTTAAGATTTTGGACAAAAAGCAATCTCTCACCATTTCAAGCAGCTGATCTCTTCCTCGGCACTGGAAAGTCACTGACAACCCGTGCAAGCGCAGGCGTGCCCAGCTCATCGGCACAAGACGGCTGCAGCACCCACCAGYGGGTGCCTCAAAGTTTCCTGCTCACAAGTGTGCAACCTCGACTCACAGCGGGTTTTCCATCACCTGCACTGCTGGGCTGTTGTGTGATACCAGGTGTGTAATTGCAGCCCTGAGGATGGTGGGAGCTGGTCTCTGGACGGGATGAAAAGACAAAGCTTGCTGGTTTCTTATCAGCTGTTTGCTCATGCTTATCGCAATCAATTTGCTTGGATTTTCAAACCTGTAATTAATCTGTAGATGAGCAGTCGCATCTCCTGGTGCTAATACCTGTACAGTCTTTATCAAATAAGATATTTTCCACCCTTGCAGGACATACTGAGATGCTGCTCAGACTTGAAAAGTCCATGATTTATTATTATTATCTTCTGCTGCTGCTCCCTCCTTATTATGGATTTTTTCAAGACAAAAAAAAAAAAGAAGTTGGAGATGGCTTAGTTTGGAGAAATGTAAAAGGCAACTTAAATACCATCAAACTGGCTGTTTGCTTGGCTTTCCCTCTCCCCAAATCCCCCTATCTTCTATGTTTGCTAAAGCTGGAATAAAACTAGAATTGGGCTGAATTCCAGGGTGGAAAATAGAGATGCGGCATCAAAATATTGCTTGGTTTGTGACCTGGTCCCTTATAAACTGTAAGAAAATCATCCGTTGACTAAAGCGTTGGGGATTTGGACATCTGCCAGGAGGAGGTGTCCCTGCAGGATGGGTGGCTTAGAAGGAGTGGAGCTCAAACAGCATCGTTTTCTTTGCAGAAATACCTTTGCTTCCATCAGAAACTCGGTCGACTTGCTAGGTATGTTATTAAAGCAGCCACACGATGGAAAATTAAAGCAAGGAAAACTAAAGCATGCATGAATAGAAACCAGGGCAGGAGGAGAGGTGTCCAGAGCTCCCCTTCGACAGGAACCTTTGTGCATTTGCGGGGTGTGGAGCAGCGGCCAAAATGGGAACCGAACGTCAGCGCCGCRATGGGGAGGAGAAGCACTTCTGTTTCCATCAGCCCCACCGGTGCCAGTGTCGAGCGAGGGGCTGCGAGGTGCTGAGGGCCCCGTGTGCAGCTGCAAGGCGCCGGAGCGTGACCGCTGGGAGGGAGCCAGCCCCGGCCGGTGTCGGCGCGTCACGGCCCGGCGGTTGTGCAGCGCGCTCTCCGGCGGGGAGCTGCTGCTGCTGGCATGAGTTCAGGCRCTGGCGGCTGTAGTATCTCGAGAGGAGAGAGGGCTGCGTGCCACTCCCACGGCAGGAAAGCCCCTTTCTGGACAGTAAGTTCCTCTCCAGGCTGGAAAGCCCCTCCTGAATCAGTGCTTCAGGTGAATTCTTTCTATTTATTTCAGGAGACAGACTTCTTCCACGTGAGGGAGATTCAGATCAGTTCAAAACTGTTGTGTATCCCATTCATGCAGAGAACCGTACAGACATGGACCTTTATGGTGCTCCTGTAATATCTGTAAATCACAGAGGACAGCATTTGCAGGGACAAAGAGCTGTTTTGTACCTGGTCCACACTGCTTGCCACACAAGAGGTTCTCTCTCTACTTTATTTTGGTTCTTTCCTATTTTTTTTTGGTCTTCTGACTGCAGCCTTTCTTTGAGCTGGGTCATACCTGGCTCTTCCTCTTGCTGTTGCCAGCACAGGCTGGCAGAGGCGTGATGTTATCTGGGGTGATTTGACAGTTCCCCATCCTGTTCTCAGGGTGACGGTCAGCTGTGTTTCAGTGTCTAATGATATCAGCTGCTAACTGGCAGCTCATTACAGAAAACATGGAGAGCCAACCCCTTCCTCCCTGTTACATGTGTTGCCACAAGAGAATATGACCCTCCACTCAGAGGAGGGCTGATGCCGAAATCCAGCTGCCGCTATGCCTAGAGACAGCATGTACAGAAAAGGCAGGAGGGGAAGGTCTCCAGAAGAGCCCTTTAGCTAAATGAGTTTTGGGTTGGGATCCCAAAGTTGATGGCAATGAGGGGGGTGCTGGGTGTGTGCTACGAGAACCGTCCAAGGAAGCTCACTGGCACCCTCCTTCTGTAGCTGTGCAGTGGGAGAGAGTCCAATTCTAGCGAAAAGAAGGGGGAGGGTGAAGGTTTGGGACCTGCAGTGGCCAGCTGAGAGGTGAGGAGTGAAAATATCCAGCAGCAAGTGGGAGATCCTGGCCTTGAAAGATGCTTGTGAAGCATCACCAAAGCAAGAGCACATCTGACAAAGGGGTGCCATGTAGCCAGTGCCACCCTTTTCCCCTCCTATGCTCATACCCCCACTCGTGTCAGTGCATTGGCTTCACAGCTCACTTTCCTCTGGCATTTGCATGGGAAACAGTATCTGCATGGCTGTTCCTGCTTGTGGCAGGAGCTCCTGCACACGGGGTACCTCCCACTGAGGAAGGATGGATGCAACATGGCATCAGGACTGATGGACTGGCATGGGACAATAAGCTATTGAACAGTGCTGCCCAAAACCTTAGCCCAGGCATGCTGAAGAAGTTAATCCTGATGCTAGCAGGGACAAAGCTCTTGCAAACAGGATCCCATGTATATATGCCACAACCATGCTGCCCACAGGGCTGGTCTGGGGTCCACCGGCACCACTGCACTCTGCAGCGATTCTGTACCGGGGCCAGGACACGTGCGTGTGTCCTTCATGAATGGGAGCGAATGTGAATGAAAACAAGACAGGGGAAATGAGGATGTTATCATCTGCTGTTGTGTGCTGCTGCTGTTTCCCCGGAGCCTTCCTGCCTGCAGGACGACTGCTCGGCCACGTGGAGCGGTGAGCCCGCCGGGGGAAGGGGATGCTGCTCAGCGCAGCAACTTGGCACCAGTGCAACGAGTGGGAATTGAATGCAAGTAACGCTGACAGCCAGTTAAACTGCCTTCTCCTGCCTTTCTCTCCCAGTCAGGAAGGAAGTAGGTTATTTTTAAATCTGGGGCCCAGGTATGTAACTATACCTAATGCTTTTTCTCATGTAAAAGAAGATGGGAAGTGATACGGTATCAGCTGCAGTTCCCACGCTCCCTCTATAAGTACTTTCTCCCCCCAACCCACTTACTCCAAAAAAGCTTAGAGCCTCAAGCGTTGCTCTAGGTAACACTTGGGATGCTGAGCTGATCTGTTGTGGCAGTCCCCGGCTGGAGGGGTTGGCCAACGCTATTGAGCTTTCCTGAGCACTTTGCGCAGTGAAGTGTGGGGCACACATGCCCCATCAGCTGGCTGGACTGACAGAGCTGGTGGGGTCACCCCACCCCACATCCCATAGGGATGAGCGTTCATCTCCTGAGTTGGGCTGGGTCTGCCGGGTCCAGACATCCCTCCCATACACCAGCCTGGGCTTCTGGCAACGTGCAAATGGGTCTTGGCCCTAACAGTGTGTTGGTGCRCTGACAGACCTCAGCAGCCCTGAGCAGCCTCACCTGGGGCCCCGTTTGGGCTCATCCTGGGAGCTGCACTCCTGACACTGAGTCACAAGTGGTGGCAACATGACGCCCTGCTGAGCACAGCCAGACCTCTGTCAATCCAACGGCAAATTTCTCCACAAACATGTTCCAGAAGGGACCGGGCATCCCCTGCGCAGGCTGCATCCCTGTGCTGGCAGCAGGCAGGCAGGAGCTGCTCTAGGCAGCTGCAGGGGCATTGCTGGCATTGAGCAAAAGCAGATGTGCGCGAGATGCTCCGGGCGGGAGGTGCTGGCAGAGGCACAAAACGCCGCGCTTGGAACGGGGAGCTGGAAAAGTGTCGTCTTGGACAAACTCCTCCTTGTCTCTCGTAGCAACACTGTTTATTTCGAGGCACTGGGTGTGCAGCCTCAGGCACTCTCTCTGCCTCGGCTGGGAGGCGGCAGCACCGCAGGAGTTGCCCCCGCGTGGGGTGGTCAGTGGCACGGCAGAGGCTGTGCCAGCATCAGGGCTCATCACGGCCGCCTCGGGACAGGCTCGACCCGGAGCAACCTGACCTGCATGGCTGGTTTTTGAGGATTAGAGGCAGGGCACAGCTGAGCCCTCTTTCGTCTGCTCCTGCACGTCCGGAGAGCACCGGGTGAGCGTGACCCATGCAGGGACAGCTTTCTCCTTGAGGGACTTCTCTGTGAAAAAGGAAGTTGTCTTGAAATAACTCCGACGCTTCCCTTTTTGCTTTGCAGACTTTGAAGTGTGCTGCAGAGCCCGGCAGCTGCCCCGGCTCTCTGCCGGCACCCACCGACCTCCTCGCCGGGCAGAGCGGACCCTGTGATGACTCCTCTGGGACCCCGCTCTGCCCCCGCTCTGCTGGACGGGACCTCGGGTGCAGGCGTGACTCGCTGGGCTCCCCAGTGCCTGCCCTGAAGAAGCAGGTAGAGTCCTGGAGGGTGCGTTGCTCCTGGGTCCATGCATGGGGAAATGCAGTGCTCATCCTCTGTCTTGTCTTCTCTCTGCTCCTTGAGGGGGACCTGCTGCTCTGCTGGTCCCCAGTGCTGCGCTTTTACTGGGGAGTGCTTTATGTCTTAGAGGTTGGCAGCGTGTGCGTGAGTGCTGCATCCCCGTGGATGAAAGACCCTGGAAAGCCCTTGAAAGGGATCGGTTTGGTTTCCGTTCTCAGGGTGAATTAGGGGAGGGGGCACCAATGGTGCTGGAGAAGAGGAACGTGCTGCTTCTCTGCAGGAAGGGAATATTTGTGCAAGCTTCCCCTGCTGCACCCCACCAGCGAGCAGGATCCTGGTGGGAAACACAGGGTTTGCCCTGGAGCCTGTCCCAGGGAGGAGCATGGGGACTTTGCTGCCTGCACCCCTGGAGAAGGCACGGGTAGTTCTGATGTTTATTACTGCTCTGGCACTCGTTCAAGGCCCCCAGCCGCTCACTGCACACGCATCCCCTGTGCACACCCCGCAGACAGCCAGCAACTGCTTGCTGCTCAGCCCAGATGGGGTGAGCAAATTACATCACTGACTTGGGGCTGTTTCAGCACTAGCTCATGCTTATTCATTTTGCTCTGTGTGAAACAACTCCCAGTTGCAAGGAAGAGTCACCTGCCCAGAGCCACTCCCGTCCATCGCCTGCTCTTGCCCCAGCATTGCTGGGGCTCCCCTCTTGCAGCCCCTTGCCCCGTAGGGCAGGCAGTGCTCATGCATCCAGCCCCGGGGGGAGGCTGCGCTCCAGATTTTGCTGCAGCCTGGGGGTGGCCAGCGTGGCGCACGCTCCGGCACTGGCTGTTTGTGCAGTCGTGTGGCTGCCTGGCTTCCCCTCCCCTTGGCCCAGGGCCTCATCTGTCCCTTGGGGGCCCTGAGTGCCGCAGCAGTGACATGGCAATAAACAGCGATGGTAGTGGCGATAACGAGGAGAGTGCGGCAGCCCCATCCAGAAAGGGAACAAAAAGAGGAGTGGTTGGGGACAGAGCTTCAAAAAAAAAAAAAAAAGCAGATGAGCCAACTCTGTGCAACAGGCAGGTTTTAGTCCTCCTCCCCTCTGTGCCCTGCTGAGTGTTTTCCTCTGGCAGCATCCTCTGGCTGCACCACAGGCACCAAGCCAAGTAGTCGCACTGTGACCGCTCACCTCCCTGGGATGCCGCCGCCCTCCCACGAGAGCTGAATGTCTATGCAACGTAGCAGCAGTTTTTCTTTTCTGCCTCTTGACTAAGTCTGAACACGGAAACAAATTCCTCTGGGCTTCAAGGGCTGATTTATCGACTCTGAGTATTACACAAACTTTTAGGTGTGTACTTGTTTGGTGCTTTGGTTGTGGAGTGGCTCCCAAGGCTTTCTCGACCAGTTTCTGAGTTCCTCTGTGGGTGGCCCAAATCCACGGGACATTATTYAGCCTTTACAGCTTAAAGTCCTGTTGAACATCTAAAGGTATGTCCTATACCTGCAGTGGAAGAAAACATGGGTCAGTCTGGTGAAATATATGGCCAGTCTCTGCTCTGTCACGTGAATCTGTCCAAACTACATAGCTTCCTCTCAAGCATTAATTTGACCTGAGGAAATAGCTTGAGGCCGCAAAGCCTCAAGCTGTTCTGGCAAGACCTGGGCTTGCTGCTCGCAGCAGGCACTGGCCTCCACACAGCTCTGCCCTGCAGCCTCTCCCCGCCAGCCGTGAGATGCTGGGGCTCCAGTGCTGGCACAGGGCTGTCCTGACATCAGGTATTGGAGGGCTGTGGTGGTGTTTCTACCCCAAAATAGCTTGCCACATATTTTGGTTCTTTTAGTCCTGTTTCCTAAAGAGACAGAGCGATGAGACTTCACTGTCTGTTGCYTGTCTGTTTGGGACAGACCACATCCCTGGCTGGATGGCCCCAAATCTAACAGAGGAGAAGACTTCTTGGCACAGAGCGCGATAGCACAGGGCAGCTAGCAATGGTGTTATTTGGGTTTCCTTATGAGACAACATGTTCAGGCTGTTGTAGGACAGAAACATTGCTTTCTTTTTTGCTACAAGAAAATAATCTCTGGTTCATGGAAGGGCTGTGGGGGAGGTGACTGGCCACTGTTCCCCATTGCCAGGCACCAACTTGCACATCCCCATCGGAGCAGTTTCCCTTTTCTCTTTCATGGTCAGATGGCTTCCCTCTGGGAGTCCTGTGAATGCTATCTCAGAGCACTCCTGCTCGTGTTGGACACAGTCTCACTCCACTGGTGACAGGGACCTTGATGCAAAACCTGTCTGTGGCCCCTTTGGCAGGGGATGCCCTGTGCACCATGTCACTGGGATATACTGAATTCCCACCTMCCCACCATCTTCTTATATGTGGGGTGGGCACGGCTGTTGCAGTGGCAGGACCATGACGACCTTTTATCAGTCACCATTGTATGGGTTTGCAGCTGCTGTTGGGATGTGGCAGCAGCAGCACCCCTCTCCAGCAGCCCCCGTGTGCTCAGCCTCGGTGGGGATTTGACAGAGGGGAGCTCTGATTTTCACAAGAAATGAGAGGTCCTCTGCTCCAAGTGTTTGGGAAAGAGCTGACCCAAGAGGACTCTCGGTTTGGTTGTGTCCAGCCTTCCTAACGCTGACCACATCTCCTACCCAGACGTGGGGGCTCTCGGGAGTTGCTTTCCCAATTGCTTTCTTGCTTTTGTGAGCTTTGCTGGTGTTAATGGCTGTTCTGAAGGCAGATGCCGTGATGGCTGAGTCATGTCTTTCTATTTTGAGGTGTGACATGCCTTGAAGACAGCACCGTCCATCAAACATGGTTTGGGCAGGAGCTCTCCAAGAGAGCTGCTGTTGTGAGTGATCTGTGCTGGGACAGGTTTTGCTTGTGAGTCTCTAGTGTGATTCTTCAGTCCAGACTGGCGTTACTGGGGGGTGTTCATGGTCCTACTGAAAGCAGTGGTTTCTGTTGTTGCCCGTACCGTGTAATTAAATCTTGTTATTGACCTTGTCCTCCTGGTGCAATATTATACTTGCCTCTTCCTTGCTAATCTGCTCCTCTTCCCGCTCTGTGTTAGCCCTGTCAGCAGTTGTCACGTTGTTCGTTCCCCACTGCCAGGGCAATGCCAAGCGCACACCACTAGGCTGGTCATCTGCTGACACCGGGGGAGGGTGCCACGCACAACATGCTGGGGTCACTCTGGCTCTGGTCACCCTCCACCTTCCAAGCCCATGGGCAATGGCTCTGTGCCCTCCCTGAGCCCCAGTGACCTCCCCTCCGCTGCTGGGCACATGTGGCCACCTGAGTGCAGCTTCCAGCAGAAGCTGGGTGAAATCTCCTCCGCTATGCCGGGCACTGAGGCACCACCACGTCACCTGGGGCAGAAAAGACCTAAGTTATAAACAGCGCTGGATTCACCACTGAGGCTGCTAGATATAGRTATACCCATGGTGGTCCCTCATCTTCTGGTCTCCAGATCGTGCCTGTGGTCAGGCAAGGCAGATGGGTACCAATGTGCTACCACCAGCCGCACTGCCGGAGCACTGCAAGGAACAGCAGCATGACATTGTGGCACCAGCTCAGCCGTGTTCATGAGCTCCGGCCTGAGCACATCTCACTGCAGCCCGGTGGGAGCTGCTTGCTCCACAGCGCGACATGCTGAACACACCCTGAAACTGCTGTTTAAACCCCAAATTTCTTTGTGAGGGGTAAAGGATTTGCTGTCAACACATGACTGCTTTCTCCCAGCTGGTGACACAGAGCATGTCTGTAGAGTGAAGGGGCTGTACAACCAGTGACTGTGCTGGTGAAGGTACTGTACAAGGGAGCTATTGCTCAGGGGATGGGACTGTATGGAGGCAGGGAGCAGTTGTGCCATCCCACGGCCCCTTCTACCTCAAGAAAGCAGCCAGCTCCCTGCCTGGCCTCCCCCAGGCTGGCCATGTTTGGGAGCCTGAGCTCTGCCTGCTTTTATTTCTCCCTCAGGTGGACAGCACTTGCCTGGGCTGTTTGTGCAAGCAAACCTGGCAGCGGTTTTCAAAATGCACTTATTTTTTCCCTCCGATTGTTTTTTCCAAAGCCGACTCTGGGAATGGAAAGAGAGATGCTAAATCTAAAAAGCTGATGCTTCCGGAAAACTCATTTCTTTCCTTAGAAAGAATGAAATGTGACGTTGGCGAGGAAGTCTCTAAAGAGTCGTTAGTGTCCAGGAAGCCGCTCGACTTCCACGCCAGCTTTAGCAAAGGGCTTCTGGGCTCATTCAATCCTGATGGGCAGATGAACGTCCGCTGCAGTGCGAGCTGCGAACGTGTTTCATTAGTGAAATGTCTGCAAGAGCCATTCTCGCCTTCTCCCTCCATGGGCATGAGTCTCCTGGCAGGGACCAGGGACGTGCCTTGCTGGAGCAGCCAGCAGGCAAAGGCGCAGCAAAGTGTTGCTGGAAAGCAGAGTCTGAGCTTGAGATGCGTTTCCTTAGCAGTGAGAGCCTGAAGGAGAGCATCTGGTTTCATATCAGAGCTGTCTGAAACCACAAGCCCTGCCAGGTTTTGAGCTGAAACTGAAAATCAGTCCAGAAGCGGGGCTCCAGGCTGGTCCACAGCAYGCGTGGTCCCCATGCCTCTTCTGCATGTCTCCTCCACCATGGCAGCCTGTCCAAACGGGGCCAGAAATGAGGCTCTTAAACACAACCTGGCAGGTGATCTTTATGTGGTTTTTGAGTTTCATAATGAAAGTTTTGCTTAGTTTTCATTTTAACCGAGACACCTTGCTCTGGGGCAGCTGATGTAAGGTGAGATGGAGCCAGCCCCTGCCCTCCGTGTTTGTCCCTGGCCATGGTTCAGGTCCTCAGGGCAGCCTGGAACTGCTGTTAMCTGGACAGCAAGGAGGGCTGGAGGCTGGAAAGCTGCATTTGTCCCCCTTTCCTACCTGAGCGGTGCAGCTGGGCTGGAGGTTAGGATCAGGGCCAAAAATAGCGGCTGCTCCGCTGGCAGATGGACATGGTTTAAGAGRAGGGCGCGAGCAGGATGTCAAACCTGCCTCTGATGGACTCCCCTGGATGATTTTGCTGTAGCATCAGTTAACTTGTCTTGGTGTAAGTGATGACCCTGGATCCCAGAGGAGCAGTTCTGGGGGCTATTGGCTGCAGTTTTGAGCAGCCCAGAGGATGCAATATTAGATACTCAGGTTGGCTTGGGGGAAACGGCCTGCTTGAAGCTGTCCTTCAGCTCATGCAGCGAAGAAATCCCCCTTTGGCTCACGTTTGATACTTGTGCTCCAGCCGCTCTTGCCAGAGCTAAAACGAAACGCGGGCTGGGCAGCCGCCCCGGAGCTTTGTAACGTTAGACGAAGCGTCTGATGTGCTACTTTCATAACCGATCTCACTCAAAGGCAACTGCAGGGAGAAGGGGGAGGGCAGCGCGAGGGGGTGGTGAATTCTGCTCTCCTCTACAGGACATCTGTCATTTCATGACGAAACGCTGCAAGTACATGTGCTTATGTGTCTCCCCTGTGGCTGAGCACTTGCCGTGTCTCCCTTCAGGACGCTCCGGCGCTGAACAGCTCGCTCACCGCTGCTGATGGTATTTGTACGATCCTTCCTCGCCCTGCGAGCAAACCAGGGTTTCTGCTGCAGGAATGGGAGGAGTTGGGATCGGGGCAGTAACTGGGGGTGGGATGGGGGAGAGGAGGAGTGTGGCTGGGGGAACAGCTTTCCATGCTTCGTTCCTGTGCAATACATGGGTTCTTCTTTGCAAGCATCTGTAGTCGAGCTGATAAACAACCACAGGAAACCTCAGACGTACCCATGTAGTGAATTTGTAACTAAATACAGGGCTGCAGAAGGCATGGAGAGACTGGCTTTGGAGCGGGACTAAATATAACTCGGAGAAAGCAAGCGTGTGTGCACCATGGGCTGCGCTTGCCCTGCTGTGTCACTGCTGTCCTTGGGCGAAG
Organism: Phoebastria nigripes; assembly: GCA_035582835.1. Taxonomy (NCBI): domain Eukaryota; kingdom Metazoa; phylum Chordata; class Aves; order Procellariiformes; family Diomedeidae; genus Phoebastria; species Phoebastria nigripes. The sequence continues at coordinate 1,009,652 of JAYKAV010002799.1, forward strand.
CAGGGAGGTGGGAGAAGGGACATCCCCCAGGGCTGGCCATGGTCAGCACAGCTCCAGGCAATGTCATTCGGGACCCAAGCCAGGGTGTGCCGGGCAGCGGAGCATGCCCGGGCACGTTGGAGAGCCGGGGCAGGATGGTGCGACTGAACTTCCCAAGGGAGCCCGCCCGTCTGCTGCTAGCCCCACCGCCAAAGGGCTCAGCTTTAGGTTTTCATTCATGGCTTCAGATATTTCTGCATCGCTCGGTCTGTGTCTCACATGTTTCACCTGGTCTAGAGGTTTTGGTTTTTAGTGATTTCCGCCAGCTTTTGATGATCTGTGAGACAGAGCAGCAGGTCTTTTGGGGAGGCTGTGCCTCCCCATGTTGAATGTTTCCAGGGGACAGCCTGAGTCACTTCTCTCCACTGAGTATGATGGGGTTGAGATGACTCATGTGGATGGACACATCTCCATCCTTCTGCCATGGGATTTTCAATCCCACCCCAGCATCCTCGCATACTGAGGGCTTAAAAAGGACTGAGCTTCAACTCCTGCCATGGATTGGAGTTAAGAAGGAAATATCCTTTCCTTGGGACAGGGATGTGCTTTCCTGCAGAGCTGGACTGTTCCTCCAGTGGGTGCACCAGGCTGGGGAGGCAATCCCATTGCTGTGCCACACACTCACTGGGAAGTTTGCCTGGCTGGGCTTTGTCGTAATGGTCAGCAGAATGGAACAGGCCGGGGGAGCTGGGCTGCTGTGGGGTGGGATATGGCCCAGGTGGCCTCCTGGGACCAGTCTCTGGTCCTGATCAGGCTGGATTCCCCTGCAACTCGTAGAGGCTCTTGGGTGTTTGCTGGCAGCACTTCTGAAAATCCCCTGGCTCTCTTGGTAGTGAGGCTGTGACTGTGCGATGCCTTGCTCTGACTGTCTCTGCTCAGGCTACAGCCACTCAGGGGTGTGTGGAGGCTGGTGGCCAGGCGAGCCCTCCGCTGGTGTGGGACCACATAGTGCTGAGCCTGAACCAGGGCCCTTTGGGACTGCAGGTGACAGATCCTGACACCCATAAGGGTGCTAACCCATGTTATAATTAAAACAATCTAGCAGGGCTAACAAGGGCACAGTGAGCATGGATCCTTCTTCATGGAGGATGAGAGCAGCTGATGCAGCCCAGCCTGGTCTCTGCATGCAGTAGGGACGGATGACCCTACAGGGACCAATGACCTTCTGCCTGTACAACCTGGTGGTGCCCACCCAGCCATAGCTGGGACCCTCCAGGCACATCCGAAAAGCAAACAGGGTAATGCGTGATCTGCTGAAACCTGCCTCATCACAGTGTCTTTGCTGTCTGTCCTGCTAAGGATCAGCCCTCAGAGAAAGGAGAGGGCATCGGTGTGGTCTCCCCACCATGCCTCCCTGGCTGTGAGCACCGGGGAGGGGACAACCCTGGAGGAAGGTGACTATTTCCCTGTGCAGGCCTGGGCCAGAGCATGACACAAATGGGGAACCTCTGCTCAGGAGGAAGGTGGTTCAATGGGGTGAGCACTGGGAGGATGGAGAGGTGAGGAGGGAGGCAGACTGGAGGATCCCAGCCCCAGTGGCCTCATCTCCATATGGGACTGCACTTCATCTTGTACTAGCTCGGCTAAAATAGAGCAGCTGTCACAAACGGTTCCCCAACTCTGGGTCCCCATTAACTGTTGCCCTGCAGAGGAGGGACACTGAGGATGGGTTTATGGGGTGCTCAGCACCCGATGCTCAGCCAGGTCCTGCCCATGCTGTCTCTATCACCCTGGTAGTTTGGAAAAGGAGGATGAGGCTGCAAAGCCCTTTAACCCATGGTCTTATCTGCCAGTTTCCAGGGTGAACTGTCCTTTCAATGCAAAGTTCTTCATTTTTAAGAATATAGTCAGATGGTTCCCATAACTACCCCAAACTCTTGGGAGAGGTGGCTTTCGAGTCACTAAGGTTTTTTCACTAAAAAAACCTCATAGTTATTGAAATCTGAAGGGAGGAATGTGACTTTCCTTCTCACCCTTCCTTTTTAATTTTTTCCTGCAAATGAAATAAAATACAGCTGATGCCATGGGTATTTTAAGAATTGCAGAGAGGAAGCGGGGATTTGCAGCTCTGCAAAGAAGTGGGATGAATGCAGAGAAGACTCTGGTCTTGCTGAGCTGGCAGACAGCAAAATAACCAGTTATGGGATGAAATGTGTCTCGTGTCTCCTACAGGGAAGGGAAAAGATCCAAGGGGGGAGGAGGGGGACAGAAAGCGGAGGAGCACTCACAGGTGTGGATCAGGGAACTGAGCCACTTCTGCCTCTCGCCAGCACTTTTGCAGGGCTTGCTTTTACACCCTGTCATATTTCCCCTCGACTCATCTATCGTCTCCCCATGGTCATGTGTGTTGGCTGGGGCCTGTGAGCCCTTCCTGTTTCTGGGTAGAAAGCTTGTGGTCACCGGTGAGCTCAGACACATGCACACAGAGCAGAAGCGAGCCCCGTCCGCGCTCAGCGGTGTTGTGCGTGGGCTCCGGTGCAGATGCCGCGGGGATCGCTGCTTCGCTGTCTAGCTCTCGCCTGCTGCACCTCGGCAAAGGAGCCAGTGCCCTTCAGCTGCGCCTGATCCGCCGCCACCTCCTCCCTCCTCCTTGCAATGTGCCTGCTGGGATGGTCTTGTGCCCTGAAGGGAGCTGTGATCCTGGGAGCTGGAAGGACGCAAGGGAAGGTGAGTGCAGCCCGGAGCCGGKCAGGTTTGGGACAGGGTCCTTTCTTGTGTGGTCCCTCTGCTCCCACTCAGAGTGGGGTCGATGCGGGGCCAGGCTGTGATGGGGGGATCCTATCCCCAGCCTTTCGGGGAGCGGGGCAGGGGTTCCCAGGCGAAAGCCTGTGACCTTCTCTCTTGCAGGTCTGAGTTAGTCCACCAGACACTAGGACCAGTGCAGAGTCCATCCCCAGAAATGGGGACAATATCCCCCTACTTGTGCCAGGGATCAGTCATTTTGGGAGAGATGAGGCAGGCAGAGAGGGCTGTCTGTAGTGAGGGGCTCTGATGTCTTGTGCTCCCCTTCCTCTGGGGACTGTGCTGACACTTGCTGTCAGCAGCAACCCGTCTGCTGCGCTGGGATGCGGGGATGTGGCACAGTTAATGCTGAGGGTCTGGTCCTAGAGTCTCGGTGAAGTCCCCTTGGCTGAGAGTGTCCTTGCGTGAGACACCAGGCCAGCAGTGCAAACCTGGGAGAGGGGACCTGGCTCGCCCAGATCCCTGGGTGAGAAGGGAGGGCTGCAGTGCAGCTCAGACCGTCTCTGCGCCTGCCATCCCCACACAGCGCCTGAGCAAGCTGTGGGCATGGGGTCCCCCCAGCTGGCTCACAGCACGTGGTGGGTCAGGGCTCGATGGGCACAAAGTGCAGAGGTGGCTGTAACCAGGGTCTTTAGCCCCATGGTCTGCGACCAGAAGGGGTGGCAATGGCAAAGGGCTCAGCAAGAAGGGACTTGTACCTGCATGCAGAGGATGCAGGGACATCCCTCTCCATCCTCTCCAGGGAAGGAGTGGTCCCAGCATCCCAGCATCACATCCCAGCATGTTGCATCTGGTCTCCCAGGGGATTTATGGCTGCTGCGTGCTGGGAACAGCCTGGCAGGCAGAGGAGCACAGGGTGGGTGTTGGGGACTGATCCTGTCTCAGCAGGCCAAGAAACAGCCTGGTGCAGTGACAGGGATCCTGTTACACCCCAGGTTTCTGGGTGCCAGTGGGTGACATCTCCCACTGCTCTGATACCAGCACTGGGGTCTCCATGGTGTGTGCCTGCAGTTCCACACACCCTCTGCTAAAATGCTTTTTCACCCAAATCAGCAGCTCTAAGTGCATCATTGGAGCTTCAGATGGTTATTGTGTCCCTGCAGTGACACATGGCTTCTAGGTGGTGGTCAAGGAATCCCTCCTGCCAGGTGACAGGCTTCATCCCTTATGGTCAGCCTCTGCCCAGAGCAGCGTCACTGTCAAGGCAGGGGCTGGTAGTCTCCTTCCCGGGGGTGTGTAGGTTGGGTCTTTGCTCCCTGCCACTCTCTGCTCAGCCAAAGAGGTGCCAAGGTCAGATCACCTGGCATAAATCAGCCTGGCTTCATTAATGTCATTCAAAACCTACCCGTACACCTGGGGAGCAGCCAACATCTCCACGGGCAAGGAACTGTCTGTAAATGCTCCGTGCAAAGGCTGAATTTAGTCCTTGGTTACAGCACAGGCTCTTGCATCCTCAAAGCCTTCCTTGCCATGTTACTAGGTTTGGATTTGTGTTGGGGTGATTGCAGGGCCAGCTGCTCTCGGGAAAGTCCTGGTGAAGCCCAGGAGGGAAGGGCAGGCAGCATCGCCGTCTGTCGCGTCCGGGGAGGGCAAATGTGGTCCTGCTGTCTGAACTGCTGCGAACTGGGGCTGATGCTGTTCAGCCCTTCCCATCCTCAGCCCTGCATCCCTCCTCCTCTTTTGGTAGCCCTGGTACCCTCACCCTTGGGGAGCAAAGGCAGAAAACATCCCCAGTGAAAATGGGTGATTTTCTGCTCATTTAGGTCCCTGTGCTGGTTATGGCCAGGCCAAGTGAGAACCAGCAGCTGGTGCCTGGCAGGAACCAGACTGACCCCAGTCTTCCTCACCAGCCTGTTTCCACGTATGTCCTTTCATGCCTCTTCTCATAAAACATTTACCTGTCCTCCCGCACATGGCGTGACTGGTCTTTGAATATGCTGGAGACCAGTTTTTGGCATTTTATGTTGAATTTTCTTGGGAGACCCAAGCAGGCAGGTAGACTATGGATTCAATCTCAGCTCCTCTTTGCTGACAGTGAGGAAAGCCAGCACTTTTTAAGCAGACAGGTGAACTGAGAACTAAAGTTTCTCAGGCAGGAGGAGCTCACATCGCTCTTGCCCTGTTGAGTCCTTTTCTAAATCTGGAAACCAAGCGCTGGCGAGCAGGTTCCGCGTTTGGTCACCAGCTCCCCTCCCATGTGCGGGCAGGTAGGATGCGGATGTGGAAAACCACCGACGCAATTAGCAGCGAGCTGTGTTTCGATTTGGCAGGCAGCCTCTCCGAGCCTCGAGGCAGGCGTGCTGGAGGAGCCCAGCGTGCAGCCCCAGCTCCGCCACTCAGTACAGGCACTGTGGGTCTCCCGTGGCATCGGGGACCCCAGCACTTTTCCCAGCAGGAAATATCATTTTGAGAACCGTGGTGCCAACCAGCTCACAGGCTGCCTGACGCTGCTGTGCGGTATTTGGTGCTCTTATGCATGCAAGGGATTAGGAGAATCATTCACTTTTCTTCTGTAGCCAGTGATTCAAGAGAGTGATCTGTAATTTTTGAAACTAGGAGGATTAATTGATGTTCTCCTCCTCTGGCCCAGACCCCGGCATACCAGGAGGCACATCCCATTTCTGCCTGTAGAAGTAAAGCCCCGTTTGTCCGCAGACATACAGCTGATGCTTGGTGCAGGATGTCAGCACTGCATTCAGCTGTGGCTGGGGTGTGAGAGCATCCTTCCCTTGCTCATCACTCCGCACCCAGGGTGCTGAGCATCTCTGGAGAGTCATCCAGTTCATGGCCAGGGGTGGCAGAGCATGGGTGTGAGGGTGAAGGCGGGTGGCTGTGCCACAGGCAGGAGCAACCTGTGGGCAGCACCGCAACTCACCCGCAGGCAGAGCTGCTGCCATCAGCATGGGGTGTGGAGTGGGAAATGGTTTGCTGACCTTAGTAGATGCCCTCTGCCGTGCTATGCACCCCCAGTGCACCCCAGGGTGGTCACCTCAGAGGAAAGGGCACATCTATTGCCGCAGCAGTATCCACATGCCGCAGAGATGCAACTCTCAGGTATCAGGCATGCAGCTGAGCTGGGGTTGGCATCTCCTCCCCGCTCCCGGCACTGGATCAAGCTGCCTGCCAGCCGTGCGAGCAGAGGCACGGGTTTTGCTATAGTAAGCCCCTGGCCTGCAGAAGGACCCCTGTCCTCGCCTCCCTTGTCCTCTCCACTTTCAGCCGCGGCCAGGAGCTGCCCCCACGGCGCTGCTGCCCAGCGGGCGGTGGAAATCCGCCATGGTGGCTCGGCGCCAGGCCTTGTTATCCAGCCCCAGGGCCAGAAATAAAGGCCATGCGGGTCTGGGGTGGGTTTTGAAAGCTTCACGTGCTGCAGGAAACCTTTAATGAGCTCCTGAAAGCTGCTGAGAGCAGGATGCTCTTGGGGCTTGAGCATTGCGTGGCAGGGGTGTTCCTGCACGTGTCTGTCCATCTCCCCCTGCAGCCGCAGAGCTGTTGGATTTGGTGATGCATATTTTTAGATTTAGGACCTATCTGGGTAGAGTTAGGTCCTAAATCTACAAATTAAACAGAGCGAATCTTAAATAGAGCAAAGACATGAGCACAAGCATGGGCTGATGGCCCGACTGTGCTTGGAGGATGGACGGGGGGGACTGACGGGACTGCGTTGTTATTGCTACCTGTGCTGGTTTGGGGACCGCTGGAGGTGGGCTCCCTGTTATCAGCCACAAACGGGGGTGTTTCAGGGAAATCATAGAATTCCGAGCTATGGGCTGGGGGTTTTTTCCATCCCTAAAGGCAAGAAGAAAGGGCAAAACCTGCAGGCTGGAAAAGCCTCAATCTAGAAATGCTGAAAGCAGTGTTGCAGCTCACTCAGCCTGTAAATACAGGCAGCACAGTCCTGCGGTTGCTGCTGTGCCCATGGATGGGGAGACGGGAGAGGGCAACGCACTGGGGGAGACGCTGCCTCACCGTGGGCACTGGTGGGGCAGGACCACAAGGCACCAGAGCTGCGGGCCGGGAGGGACCCAGCTGTGGGGTAGATCACTACAGCTGAGCATCTCAGCAGTGGTATTTCACATAGAAGATGCTGGCGTCTCCTCTGCTCCCCTGCGGCTGCCCCGTGCTGGCTCCCCAGCCTGCTTGTGGTCGTGTCACAGGCAAATCTCCCTTCCTTCCTCCAAAGCTCTTGGGATTATTTCTTTTTTCCTCTTTCTTTGGAGAAAACAATGCTTGAGGGCAAGGGAAGCCGTCTGGATCCAGGCTGGGTTCCCTCTGCAGCATAACCGGCTCCTGAGCTTTCCTCGGGGTTTGTTTCTATGGGATGCTGGATCAGGATGGCAGCGGATCAGCACAACAAGCATAGAAACCTCATGGAAATTTGTTTTTTGGGTTTTTTTAATTATTTTTCTGGTTGGACTTTGCATTTCAGACTCAGTTTGACTTAACCTGAACATTCCTTCTTAAATCCTGGGGAGGATGAGGTTCCCAATCCTGCCCTGCTCAGTGATGCTGATGCTCATCCCTGGGGGCCTCCTTGCTGCGGGAGGCTTTGGGGGTCAAGTGTTCAGACAAGTTCAGCTTTGAGCTGAAGCTTTCTCCAGCAAAACACAGCCCCTGAGACATGCTGTGCTCACCTTTAGGGCTCTGCCTCCCTGCCGGACATCCTCCACACTGGGGTCCCATGCCCCCGGTGTCCCGGTGGCTTTGTGCTCCCCCCTGGGGTTCGGGCTGATCCTGATCTCCACCACCAGCCTGAGCCGAGCGTGCTCTGTTTTTTCGCAGGTGAGATACAGGACCCAAGGCCATGCCCGTGTGGAGTGAGGAGCAGCTGCGCACTCACCCCATCATTGCAGACGCCCTGTGGCCGCCGCGCCCGCCCCGTGCTGCAGCCTCAGCCCGGCCATGGAGAGCACAGGTGGGTGATGCTGAGCCTCCCGGGGCACTGGGGCTGGTGGGTCCCAACCGAATGAACCCATCTCATCCGCCTTCTTGTGCCTCGATTACCCTCCGATAAAATACGTGGATATCTAAGGAGGATTCATTGCCACTGGGCAGATCTTGCTCTTTGCAAGGTGTTGGCAGACCCTGATGGATAGATGGGAAATGAGGCATGAAGCAACTGAGGGGCAGCCAAAGATTTGCTGTAGAGGGGCACTTTGAAAGCACCAGGTCTGGCAATGATTCACATTTGAATTTTAAAGCAGTTTTATGTTTTATTGTATTTTTTTGTGTCCACTTTTTCCCCCATCTGTGTTTTATTTTCATGCTGTTTCACAAGGTGGTGTTGGTCTCCCAGCACCCTGAGGTCAGGATATCAACACTGAAAGGTTTTATTTCATTTCTAAGCCACTACTGTTTGTCGCTGGTAGGTTGAGACTGTTTTTAGATCAAAGTGGTTCTTGTTTGTATTGGAATGAACGCTTTGACGCTCTGCTCCCCATGAAGAAACCTCACCGTATCATGACTGTAGTCACTTTGATTTAGAAAAAGAGGACAGTATTTATATCTGTGCTCAGGAAAAGCTTCCCCTGGTAATTAAAAACATACACAGATGAAAAGAATAGGAAATTTCAAATAGTCCATTATTGCCTAATTCCCTAGTGCAAAACCAATGAACATAATAGTGAAATTGAGGAGCTTTACAAAATCACTGGAGAGAAAACAAAAAGGAGAGAAAATACAAATTTCCAAAGCAAAATTTTGACATTTCCCCAAATGACACTTCCAAAATGAGGAAAATCCCATTTCAAAGGACATTTTTGCACTGTATTTTCTCCCTGTGTGGGTACAATGGCATGAACTGTGCTGGCAGAGATGGGACTTCCCGTGTGCGCACACACAACTTCGCCAGCACACGTGAATAATTGTGAACCTGTGTGTGTGGTTGTTTTCTAACATAGCTTTGACTAAAGCCACAGCAGTAAGTACTGCTCTGCAGAAGAAGCCTGAATTGAATGAATCCTCCGTACAAGCAGCCTTAAGGGGATGTACTTCCTTGGGGTCAGTAAATAGGAGAATGATTTTGGCTATTGGGGTATAGTCAGGAATAGGCTATCCCCAATACTTTAAATTTTGCTGCTCCAGCCTACAACTTCCTGCAGAAGAACATCACCTAATAATACCCAACTTTATATAATGCCTTCTTTTATTACAAAGGAACAAGAATTGTTTTGCCGATAGGGAAAGAGAAGCCCAGTGTAAGAAGGGACACAAAGACAGGCCGTGGTGGAGTAAAGGGACCTTGCAGCTTTCCCGGCCGATACCCCACGTGCTTTCAGGGCTGACTTTCATTTCACATCTGTGATGTGTCGGTGAGCATGGCCAGCCAGCTGTCATGCAAGCTCACTCGAGACCACAGGCCCTCGTCCCACGTACGAGTCACACCCCAAACTGGGTCTGAGGCTGTCAGACTTATTTTTGGCCAAGAGCAGGATGCAGTTTGGTTTTGGCGCGTACGAGGCACATGTGGTGGTTACCAGGCAGAAGCACCGACCTCGGGTCCCTGCCTGGGGGAGCAGAAGCTGCTCGGGGCCCGCGGGTGGGTGGTTGCAAGTCGGGGAGAGGCTGTGAGGGGTCGCGGGTGGAAGGCAGGAGGTGACATGCCCAGCCTGGTGGCTCTGCCTGGGTTTCCCACGAGGGGTAAGCTGCCGGTGCGGGCAGCAGACCTTGTTGCAAGAGTGCTCCTTGCAATGGGTATGAGGTTGAGGCCAAATCCATGCAGTGCCAAAACGCAGAGGTGTTTCTGCTCTTTCACGGTGCCAAGCTGTGTTTTAATTTCGTTATCTTCAATATTTAATGTGTGATTTTTTTTATTGAACAAGGGGTGAGAGGGGCTCTGCAGAGCTCATGCATGAGCAGTCCTCTGCAGAGCTTCCCTACCACCACGTCCCTGCAGGAGCGCTTTGCTCTCCAGTATGGCTCCAGGGGCCACCAGTCGGTGGGGTGGCATTCGTGGGGTGACTTGTCCCTGGGTGCCGGTCTCCCAGGGGTGCTGGCCTGGCTGCTCACATCCTCTTCGTCCCCGCAGAAGTGGAGTCCGACATCCTGCGCCGCGTCCGCACGCTGCTGCGAGAGCTGGATGGTCACCACCCCGCCTGCCAGTGCGACCGAGGTAAGGCGGACCCCCGGCATGGCTCCCGGGGGTCAGCACCCACCGTCCCCAGTGCTGCCTCTCTGGGGCATTGCTGGCCCCAAACCCTCCACCTCTCCCCTCTCTCAGATGGTGCCAGGGTGGAGGGGGACACAGGGTGGCCTCACCTCCCTGGCACTGCTCTGACTTTTCTAACCTGCTCTTGGAGGTGCTAAATCTTTGGCAAGCTCCTGGTGTCTGCTGTGCACCAACCTCAGCAGCTTTCATCCCTCCTCTACGTGGCTTTTACATCCTCTACACCCTTCACTCGCTCAGGGGGTCCAGTGTTGAGGTGGGACATCAAATGCCAGAGTTTGTGATGCTGTTCCCAGCTCTGACACCGAGTCACCGCACAGCCCCGTCCAACTCACTTAACACCTCTGAGCTGGAGTCTCCCCATCTCTCCCTGTGGGGGTATCGCTTTGCCATGCACTGCTCAGCTCCTCGCTAAAGAGTCAGTTGAAATCCCTGTGTTACAGTTTTGGAGAATAAAGCTCTATTGACCCAGCGACTGGACTGCTACAGCCTTAGGAAACTTAATTGATTTTGAAAAATTGATTTTACTTGGAATGCACGGAATATTTTACAGTTAATTAAATTTGATTTTGTCTGGAATGAGCCTTGACACCTGCAGGACTGAGCTGCTTTGTGATCCTTGCTCTGAGCGTGAGCTACTGGCAGCCAACGTTCAGGTGCTGTGTGCCGGGACTAACAGGAACCCAAATTCCTGGGGGCAGGCAGTGAAAGCAGGCAGTCATAAACAGAGCAACAGAGGGAACAGGAAACAAACTTCATGTCCATTGCCCTGCCTTGCTTTTCTCCAGCCCCGCAGTCCTAGGATCTCTGGGACCTTTTCCAATGTTTTCCCAGTGTTAGAGGTATGATACATCAATGCTGCATCCTGAATCAGGGCAGCAGCATGACTTGTCCCTTGCAGAGGGTCACTGATTGAAGCAGAGGGCAGAGAAGCCTGGTTTAGCTCTGATAGTGGTGTCATTGTAGCATCCCAGTGGGTGATTTTTGCAGCAACAGTGCCCAGGTCTGCTGATTCCTCTGTCAAACGCTGTTCCTGACCCATCACTGCTCTGCTCTGCAATCTGACCTCTCTTGGCTTTCACTTCTCAGGGATGCTGCGATGGACCCTGCATAAAAAAATCGACCAGAATCCCAGTAACAGCTCCATCCTGGTCAGGATCCTGGTGAAGGAGCTGGAAAGGGTGAGTGCTGCCTCAGAGACGTCCCCTGAGCACCGGGCTTAGCCCCTCCATGGCGTGTGCCCTGCTGCGGGACCCGGGGGAGCAGAGGGATGGGGGCTCAACTCTACCCACAGGGCTCTGCCTCCCTCCTGGGGCATCCCGGGCTCGAGATGTCTAAGGTGTTTTTAGGGGCCTTGAGCCTAGCTGGGGACTGTAGCTCATAGCAAAGAGTGGAAACCTGTGGGACACCAGGGCAGAGCTGTAGCTCATCCCCAGCTGATGGCTGCAGGGACCGGGGTTTGCCCCAAAAGTGACAGCGAGCCATGGGCAGAGTAGGGAACCTCCCCAGGCTCCTCGATGCAGCAGCAGCCAAAGGCAGACAGCCTTTGCAGCTTACAAATAACACAGTGCGAAACACTTCCGACCACCCCCAAATCTCCCTCATCCCACCCCAGCCAGCTGTAGTCGCAGGTAGAGTGGAAATTTCTCCTCCATGTCACTCATTTCCTCCCCAGAGGGTGTCAGAGCAGAAACATCTAACCCAGTATCCTGTCCTGAGAGCATCTGACGGAAACCTTGTGATGGATTTTTTTGTTTCATTGATTTGTCTTGTCATTTTTTGGTTTCGTGTAAACTTTTAGCACCCTCAGCATCCTGGCGTGACCTGGTTTGTGGTTTGATGAGATGTCATGTGTAGAAGTAGCACCTTTTCTTTCTTATGAGCTTGCCTCATTTTACCCAGCGCCCTCTCATTCCAGTGCAAGGAGGAAAAGCCCATGTGCCCCCTCCACCTCCTCCTTCCCACCCCGGTGATGAGCCCCTGTTAGTCATCCTTTGTGCAGAAACCTTCCCGTACCATTTTCTCTGCATCTTTGCTATTTCTCCTTTCGAGCTGGAAGGATGGAGCCGCCTTGCTCAGCATTGCTCAGCTCCTGTGTCTCCAGCCAGCTGCTGCTCAGCCCCGGGGGGGACCAAGCACCTTTTGCAGAGGCTGTCACCCCTCTCCGCCAACACTGCCGCATCACACACTTGGGCCGCGTCAGCCCAGCACGGATCCCTGTGCACACATCGCAGCGCTGTGAACGTCGAGCAGTTATTCCTAATCTTTGTTTCCTGCCTTTTAAGCAGCTCTGAGGCTATTTGCAGGCTGTTTCTCTCATGATATGGCAGTTTAGCTTCCATCAGTGCCTTGGGGAGGGATCTTATCAAGTGGCTTTTGCAAATCCAGATAGACAGGAACACCCACATCACCCTTGGCTATGGATGCAGGGATTCCCCCAGAGGGCTTGAGGTCTGCTTTCCTCTGCAAAAGCCATGTCAGTCCCTCCCTGTTATGCCTATTATCACTCTGCTACTCTTATCTTTCTTTGCCCAGGAGGGATGTCAGGCCTCCTGGGCTGTAATTCCCTTCATCTCCCTGAAGCTCTTCTTGGAAATCAGTGTCACTATTTTTTTTTTTTTTTTAATTTTTTTTTTTTTATGTATTCCTCTGGTACTGCAGCAGCTCTAAGCAGTCAGTACCAACCACAGATAATAATTTAGTAATTTCATGCTTGAGTTCCTCTGGGGCTCTGGGCAAATATCAGCTGGTCTCAGCAATTCAGTATTATTCATTTTATTGATAATTTCTAAAGCTTTGCTGCCATCAGTTCCATTTAACACAGATCCATCAGCACAGCAGCCCTGAAGAAAGGTGCTGGAAATATCTTTGGGATGGAAATATCTTTCCCAGGTGTCCTGGTTTAGTTGCTGACTAGGGTTAAACCACGACACCAGGTTTATCCAGGGGCATTCCCGTTGCTGGAGCTGTCAGTTAGAGCCAGGCTGCAGGGAGGGGCCAGGGCTGTGTCGGTTTGTGCATCCATCTGGCTTCCCATGGGCCAGGATGGGGATGCAAGAGCATCTCTCCTCCCTGTCCACTCTGGTCCCACACCCACCAAATCTAAAACAGCCTTTTTCCAGAGGGTTCCCAGTGGTTTTATATTTTCACATTATTTTTTGCAACAGAAAGGAGCTCCTTAATGAGCTCAGTTAGAAATTTTTGCTCGCTCTCTCCCACCATGACTGCTGCATATAYGCTTCGCAGCTCTTGGTGTGCAAACCGCGTTCCCACAGCAGCTCCCGGAGCCTTCACGTCCCTACAACGATCTGCAGCCCTGAGATGTGGTGGTGGCCATGGCAGCGTGGTCCACCAACACCCCAACACCCTTCCCCAAAGCTTAGGCTTGCATGGGATGCCCACCAGGCAGGACCTGTCTGCCCCAGGGACATCCTGCCCACCCTGATGGCCTGTGGAGGGACCCCAAACCCCACCTTGACCTGGGGAGCATCACCCCTGAGCCAGGGTGAATTTCCGTGCTCTTCCTGTGTGCCTGAGCCGCTGAGCAGCCAGGACCCAGTACATCCCTGGGGCTGCGGTGGCTCCCCGGCTCCGGTCTCTGGTGCTGCCCATCCCAGCACCCTGCCAGGTGCTGCCTGTGCTGACTGTGCCTTTTTCTCCCACAGGCGGAGCGAGGTGACTTCAGACATTACATCATCCCCTTGCTGCACACGCTGATGTACACCTTGATAAAGGTAACCTATGGTGGGCTTCCCTGGGGCAAGATCCAGGGAAATCAGAAGCCACAGGAGGTACCACTTGAAGTCACTCAGCACCTGTTCCTGTGCTGAAACATCCCAGTACCTGCCCAGCAGGTAGCCCTGGCACTACCACGGGTGGACTCAGCTGTGCATTTCCCAGTGTGATGTTTGATGGCTGAGACACTGGCACCTGTGACATGTATGGGAGTGACAGGTCCTTCCAGCTGACCCCCGTTTCTGGACATGTTTAGGTGCCTGATGGTGCAGGAAGCCACAACCTGGCAAAAATGTGTGCCCACAGTGGGGTTGCTGGAGGTTTCCAAACCATCCTAGAGCCTGGTTCTGCTTCATATATTGCATTTAAAACCATATTGAATTTGGTGTAGCTCTGTGCCCTCCCAGTCTGGGGTCTGTTGTGGGGAGAGCACTGTTAGGGATCACTGCCTGTGGCATCTCTATAACAGCCCCTTTCTCACTCCAGGCTCCTTGTATCTCCGACGAGCTCTGCAGCAGAGTGTATGATTTCTGTAAGAAGCTGCTCACCCTTCCCAAGCCTTTCTGCACCATCGGTTTGGACTATGCTGTCAGGCTGAAGATGGAAAGGACAGCACCAGGTATGAAGGCTTCCCCACTCTGCCCGTGCATGGCACGGTGAACGGCTTGGGTCCTTGAGGCAATGGTATTGGGGATTTTGGGGGGCTTCCATATCTGAGCTGGCCTTTGCCTAATGCAGTGAGCCATGGCAGGGATTTCTGCACGGGGCTGGCCAAACACTTGGGGGTCTTAGGGATGCATTTGTATGGGAGGGTTCCCGTCTCCTGATTTTAGTCTGCTGAGCCTTAGTTACTAGCAGAAAACCTTGGGGTCCTCCCACTGTYGGTGTAGGCACCACCAGAGTCAAGTCCAGCCCACCTAAGGCCAGGTATATATACACCCTCTGTCTATATAGGAAACAGGGTGCTTATGCTCCCAGCCAGGGCATCTCAGTAAATTTTGCAGAGGTCTCCTTTTTGCAAAGTGAACTCTCCATCTGAGACTGAGTTGCAGGCTGTCCAGCATGGGCTCTCCCTCCACTACCTGTGCATCAGGTTTTAGATGCTAAAACGTCATTAGTTTCTGCAGAGAACAGTCCCTTTTAGAAAGCAAGCCAGAGGACAACTCTATTTTCCTTTTTCTCTACATTGCTCATTAAAGTTCTTCTTACTAAAGTTTTCTTTAGTAAGAGTCTTTAAAAGCAATCCTTTAAAACAGTGCAAGGTGCAGACACCTTGTGAGGTGGAGGTAAAATATGAGAAAGCTGGTGGGAAATTAGAGAGAAAGTGCCATTCTTGGTAGTCTCAGCCCATCACCACCACCCCGACCACTCTTACCCAGTACCACTTTGTCTGGAGCTCCGAGGTCCACCTTTATCTCACCTGACTTCTGGTAAAACAATGATTCAGTGTAGAGAGGTGGGGATCTCCAACTAAGGTAAGAGCTTCTCTCAGAGCACCACAAAATTCACAAGATGATTGCACACTGTATTAGGTATCTGACCGAAGTGGGGTGGATGTGTCTTCCCTGCCGCAGAGCAGTGTGAGGGTAAAGTACATCCCTTCTGATTGAGAAACGCGTTGTACTCTTCATATCCACCCAAACGCTGTCCCTCGATGTGGCCCCGAGGACGGAGGCCGGGAGTTGGCCTCTTCCTCCTGCTTCTGACTCTACTCCCAAGCTCATAATCCACTAAACAAAGGAAGGGAAATACAGGAAATTGTCCCTGAATAGAAGGGGTTTTCTTTTTATGTAGCATGGTCTATCTTTGTCCTTGATTATTTTTAACTCTGGGCCCAATTCTTGGCTCTTTTACTTCATCTCTCTAGCAATGGGTGTTTGCCGACTTGGCAGACCCACCATCAGCCTCTACAACCAGGAGCAGTGCTGAGCTGCTCCGGTGAGTTGTCTTGTTATTTCTCATGCTCTGACTCCTGCGTGTTTATCTTCTTGCATTTGCTAGGTATGTTGTACCAAAGAATGGTCATTTCCGAACAAAGTCTCAAAAGTGACCCGTACCCTTATCAGGAAAAGTGAGTAGTGCCTTTTCTAATGGTTTGTTACTTTTATGTCTTTTATAGTCTCGTAGTGAAATCTGTCCTTTTCCTGTGCTCTGAATTAATGTTGAATGGAACAATTTGGACATAAACCATGTGGCAGCACGTGGTCTTGGGGGAGCTTTGAGTTGGGAGAAGCACATTCCTCCCATGTGTTCCAATTTATTTCTACGGTCCTGGGAGGCAGGGAGCCTCCCTTGGCAGGGAGACAGGGCAGAGAAGGGGAATATCAGCAGCAACCCTTTTTCTCTGCATGGGATAATGGAGACATGAGCTGCTCGTGCCAGCCCTGATGTCAGTAACAGGGAATCCTCATCTCATCTCATCTCATCTCATCTCATCTCATCTCATCTCATCTCATATCATCATCTCATCTCATCTCATCTCATCTCATCTCCCTCTTTTCCCATCCTCCTGCCCCACGCAGGATTTTCATCTTTGCCGATCCGGATCTGCTCTCCGAAGCCATCTGCAACGCGCTGGTCACCGACACGGAGGCAGCTCAGGTCTCCCAGAGCCCCCGGGTGTGCATGTGCTATGTGATCATCCACGCCATGCAGGCGGCCCTGGGCGAGGGCTGCGACGTCAGTGGCTTGAAGGGGAGCCTCCAGGTAACTGGCACCACTTCTGCCGCACCACGTATGGTTTTCCAATGGTCCTGCTCTTGCAGGGCATCTTGGAGCAGGGAAAGGTTTTTTGGCAAGTGGAGAGACCCCGCTCGCTCCTCACTGCTGGTCTCCATTCCCAGTAGTCCCAGTGTTACTTGCAAGGCTGGGCTACGAGCAGAGCTGGTGTTAAACTAAAAAATTCTTCAAATATAAAAAAGTTGTTGCAGCAGGACCTAGAGGTTTTGAATCTTCAATTTGAGTCTTCAGTTTTGCACAGCAAAGTTGGGCTCTGTGGCTGAAATATAGGCTCCTCTGTGAGCCACTGGTCATTGCAAAAACATCTCAGTGGAAATGTTTCAACCAGTTTTCTCCAAAATCTCCTTCAAGGAGATGTGGGGCCACAGTAAGACAAATGTCTGGTTCAGAAAGGCAACTTTGCAGGGGCTCTCAGCGATTTTCACTCCAAGGACACCTTTGTGTGTCTGCTGTCCCCATCTCCCGAGGGTCACTTGAGCTGCCAGTTCTGCTGCTGACTGCCTGAGCTTGTGGCAGCTGGGAGCACAGTGCCCATCAGCTGAAAACCTGCCAGAAAAAAGCTTTAAGCAGACAGTACAGCCAGTATCTCTTCTCCTCCAGCCTTCCCCAGGCACAGGAGGACATTTGTGCCCTCTGCTGTGAAACAACAATTTTTGCACGACTCATTTGCCCTCTTTCTGCTGTCTCCCATGGCCCTGCCCATGGAGCATCTCCTCTTTTCATGCCTCCGGGTGTTAATAGCTGCTCCTCGCGACAGGATATGCCCACGAGCGACGTCGAGCACTGGTTCCGGCAAGTGGTGGCAGCAGTCG
The DNA here is from genome assembly GCA_035582835.1 of Phoebastria nigripes. Taxonomy (NCBI): domain Eukaryota; kingdom Metazoa; phylum Chordata; class Aves; order Procellariiformes; family Diomedeidae; genus Phoebastria; species Phoebastria nigripes. Next base: position 1,026,884 of record JAYKAV010002799.1, read on the forward strand.
AGTGTGCAGGAAACGAGGCGAGCGCAGACCGCGGCCAGCACACAGCGAGGCTGGAAAAGATTTACTGCGCCATCCTTAGCTCCTTGCAAGCAGGTGAGCTCCCAGCCAGCCATGCATGGTGGGTTAAGGGAGCTGTGCAAGCTGGCAGGCCCCTGCCTCGCTGCCATGTCCTCCCATTGCCCTCCCACATCTGTCCATCCCCACCTTCCGTCTGCCTCCACTTTAGCAGCATCCATCACCGGGACCAGGTCCTTGCAGCCTTCCAGGATGGCAAACTGCACGTGGCAGTGGAAGGCAGATTTGTCACCTGAGGAAAGGGACCATGGCAAACTCTGCTGCTAATTCAGCTGCCCTGAGGCCCAGAGACATGTCTCTGTCATTTGCAAAGGGTGCCATAGGTGTCAACCAGGGGAGGTTGGACAGACTCTCTAGTGCTCTGCTGGTGTAAGATACATCCTGCCATGGCCTAGACTGGGGAGACACTGTGCACCACTCCCTGAAACCTCCTTGCACTGATGTGGTGGACAGTGGTACTGCCATGTCCTTCCATCCCTGGCAGTGCTCTGTTCCAGCCCGGTGCCGTCAGGGCTACACAGACTAAACCGAATGTCCCCATCCATCACAGCTCCTCACACAAATCTGGGGTAGACCAGAGGGAAATGGGGGTCATGTTTCCCTCTTCCTGGCTACTCCTGGTGGAAGGTCCCTGCATCCCAACCCCTTCCCCAAAAAAAGCTGGAGACTGTCCCATTGCAAGATATGGGGAGGAGCAGTCAGTGGTGCAGGGAGAAGAGTGGGACCATCTCCTTTTGGTGGCAGTGAGCTATTGAATTTTCTCACTGCTTCTCACGGAGCCATAATAGGCTAAAAATGGCCAGCGATGGTGGGGTCAGAGAGCTCCCTGACGTCTCAGCTGAGATTGCCAAGGGAGGGCCTGCCATGTGCGTTGGAGGCCCAATGCTAGAAGAATGTTTTATTTATTCTGCAATCCCTCTGCTGTCTGCAGCAAAGCAAGGTCCTTCACTTGCTGTGCCTGTTTCCCTGTCTTCATTTCTCCCTCTCACTGCTGGTGTAGGTACTTTCTTATGGCTCAATTTGTGAGAGCAGAGGTCTGTGGTTGCAGTCTCAGGTCTGGCCAGAAGGCGACCAGGGTGGGACAGCCTGTGGGGTCAGCACAGGCTATCTCAGCCAGTGTCTGAAGCAGAGCACTGGTGGGGGTTCATGCACCTGCACGGGAAAACCATCTGCACCTGTGTGTTACAAGCATCCTTGTTTCCCCCAGGCGATGCTCCATTGGGAGGGCTGCAGGGTACCCCTCTACCCAACCCCAGCATCAGCTTTCACCTCTGGACAGAAGACGACCAGCTCTGTGAGTGCCCCAGGGGGCTGTGGCAAGTTTGGATGGTGCCTGAGGCTGGGAAGCCTGTGCAAAACATGTCATTTAGCCCTGATTCTTGGGCAGTGAGTTTCATAACCATCACCCAAGGACCAAGCTTGTGGAGGCTTATGCTGACTGCACCAGCCTTCCTTCTTGTGGGGTGCCAGGGTCAGATCAGGGGATTGGGGGGGGAGAGGGGTGAAGGAGATGAGGGGTGGACCCCTGAGGGACAGGCTGCAGCAGGATGCGCCCAAAGTACCTGATTTGAGTGATATTGAGCTCTCTTCATGGTGCAATATGAAATGGGACTGAAAGACTGACTCCTCTTGGACCCGCTGGTGGAGATACTGACCCTCTGGTTTGCATGAGAAAAGGGGAGCCGGGACAGGACTAGGGCTCAGCCAGGGTTTGGCTGTATTTCCCTCCTTGAGCTCCCTTCTGCCCGCAGGGAAGGAATTGGTGCTGTTCATCCGCCCGCTGTCACAGAGCTGTGAGCCCGACTGCCTAAGCCAGGACCTGGACAACTTTGAGATCCAGGACATCATTTCGGACTGCGAGTGCTGCGAGCAGACCCGCTTCTCCGTGCTCTCCACCGACAGCGGCATCGAGCGAGACCTGCCTGTGACAGCTGAGGAGCCCTTCGCCCCTTGCAGCGCTGAGACAGAGCAATCCCGGCTCCAGAGGAAGGGTGGCATTAAAAAAAAGTTGTCGCCACTGGAGAGCATGGCCTTCCTGCAGGCTGGCTGCAACAGTCCCGGGGTGAAGCCTCCGGCGAAGCCACAGAGGAGACTGGGCATCCCGCCGGAGCCTGCAGCCCCGCTCCAGAGGCTGCACACTGCCCGCATTGTGCTGCTGGGGGACGACCGGATCCTGGGGCGCCTGGCCCAAGCCTACCACTCTTTGAGGTAACCAGTGGCTACAGCCTCTTTGGCTCTGGGGGCTTGGGGAAAGGGAGGACAGAGTGGGGGCTTGCTCTTCAGCCTGTTGAAGCAGCCAGGATGGCTGGGTATGGGGTTGGGTTCCAGTGTTACCTGAGACARGATGGCACCCAGGTGTTTTGCATCCAAATGCATCCATCTTCACYGGCTGTGTGGCATTGTTTGGCTCTGTTGGCCCAAGTGATGCACACAGGGAGTTTTTCCCTTCTGTCCGTGGAATGGGTTAAATGAACGAGGCAAGATGTTTTCCTATGCAAAAGGGAAAAATCCTAAAGAAAAGCTGTTTTCCAGCTGCCCAGCCAGCTCACCTGGGCCAGGAGACCAACGCGGGGTGGGTCTGGGTCGTGGTGCAGGCAGCAGCCAGGGGAGCAGAGCTGGGTGCAGAGGGGACCGCTTGTCCCAGCTGAGAGGCCATCTGCAGGACACCCCTTACCTCCATCATCTCCCCTTGCTGGATTTGGGAACCCGGGGGCATTACTGCCATCCTGTCCCACTGGGCAAAGGCGGCGTGCGAGGAGGGCATGAGCTCCTGTTGCAGAGCAGCTGCGGTCTCCTGGCACTGCCCAGCCTTGGCCAAGAGCCATTTTCCTCCACCTTCCCCTTGTGACACGGCTATTTATTTTTTCATTTCAAGGAAACGAGAAACACGGCGAGTTTTCCTGACTCCCAGGCTGAACCTGCAATTCTACTACATCCCGGTCGTGACAGGGCAGCCAAACAGCTTGGCCGTTGCGGTGAGTCTGGGCTCGGCAGCTCCTGGCACTGCTGCTTACTGCCAGTGGCTGACGGTGTTTTTGGAGGAAGAGCAGGGGGGTTTACAGGAATTCACATCTGTTAATGCCTAGTTCCTAGAACCAGGAGGATGGGAGCCAAGACAGGGTGGCTGGGCTCAGTTTGCAGACTGACTTTGGGAATCCATCAGCTCCAGAGACATTCAGGTTGCTCCAACCACCCTGACAGGTGATAACTCACAGCCTAGAAACGTTATTTGGTCTTSCTGCTATGCCCCAGCTATAGGAGGATCAAGAGAGCCTTAGCAAAGGACTGATGCTTTTCTCACCTCCCAAACGCTTAGGGGAAGCAGTTGCCCCTTGCTGAGGGCTTTGCCTGCTTGGTTTGTGGCCTCAGTTTTAGTTCTGCAAGTCACTACCTTGCAGTTTGTCTTGGGCAATTCTCTTCCCCTCTGACAGCCTCGAGACAGCGATAAATAAACAGTCGCGCTTCTCACAATATTTTAAACTGGCCCAGAGCTGGCTGTGAGTCCTGACAAATGTGCCATTATAAAGATGAGTATTTCTTCTTTTCATTCTTCACTTAATTTTTGTTCTTGAGCACCTGCTAAATGAGTGCTGCAAGAAATGTTTTGCCATCTTCTCTGAACCAAGCAGGGAAAGTGGAGGGATAGGGGAGTTGCTTACAGGACATTCGTGCCCCAGCTCCCTCTGCTTCCTCTATGGCTCCTGGTATTTTGAGCCTTGATCCTACTCTGAGCTCTGTGTTTCTCCCACAGGACCATGCTGCCACCGGCCAAGAGCTCTGCGAGGTGGCCGGGTACCTGGGCAGAGCCGACCCGTGGTATGAGAGCAACATCAACACGCTGTGCCACATGATTCCCAAGCTGGCTACCATGGTACGAGGGAAACCTTCCCACCTCCCCAGCCTGGCCCGTTTCCCAAACACGTTTGCCGTACCTGAGGACGAGCTYGTGCCCTGCAGGGCTCCTCCATGCCCCAGATAGAGGCATTCTCCCTGCAAACCCCTCCCCGGCCCCGGCAGCTAAGGAGGTGCATGCAGCTGACACTGCCCCAGCCCACAAGACCCATTTGCTGTGATAGGGTTTTTTTGGCCAAGGGACAGGAAATGGGAGATTTCAAGAAAGAAAATGTAAATGACGCATTTGCTGAAATACCCCTGGCTCTCATTTTCTGGCAGTTTAAGCCACCATCGATAGCCTACAAAAAAGGCTGGCAGGTGGGCGCAAGCCTCCGCTTCTCCCCTCTCTTATGGCAGAGCAGCTCAGTGCTGCCCTGGGCGACAGCTCATTGCTCATTATTTATCTAGGAAGGCGTGAGGGTTTGTGGCAGTGTTTTCGAGAAGTAACTGTGGCTGATCCATAATGTGATTTGCCCCCCCAGCCTTCCTCTCCGAGCAAACATCTTGTGACTGATCTGTTCATCACTGATGTGATTGCTTACTACGTCCGCATGGGCATCCAGCCTGTCTGCTTCCAGGTCTACGCTGTGAAGGTGGGTGCCACATCTCTTGTGCCTTCACATGGCCCTGCAAGGGCTTGCAGAGCCCCACTGCTGGCAGAGCTGTGCAGAGTCGATGGGGYCCTGGACCCATCTGCTTTTGGCAGATCTGAGCCTGGATCTCTGTGCTCCCCAGCCTGACACCTCCTTGCCAGGCTCCTGGATCTAGTGACTCCCTGTAGCACAACGCAGCCAGAGTCAATGATCCTGGGAAGACTTTTTCAGGATCACACAGGTCAGCAAAGTGAACCTTGGAATTACCCTGTAAGGACACAGATTTCCTGCTCTGCTGGACTGGGGTTAGCTCAGGAGCTCTGGCACCTTGTCCWGCTTTAGATGCTGTGAGCAAACAGGAGTTTTTTGAGTGGCTTTGCCAAAACCTTCCTGTACCTTGCAGGGGCTTTGCAGGGCTTCCTGAAACACCGTTTTATTTATTTCCTGCCAGCTTTTCTCTGAAATGGTATCAGAGTGAGACCTGGCATTTGATACGAGAGCAAAGAACTACTGTATTCTGTCATGTAACATCAACCTCCTGTCTGCTCCTCTGGCAGTTTTCCCCCTTCAAAGCTTAGGGTGGCACCAAGGCACATATCTCCTTTTGAGCTACCCGTAGCAAATGTGGTAACCTATTGCAGCAAAGGAGCAGCCATTTCATGAGCAAACTGGCATGTGGCTTGCAAAGAGCTGGAAGAGCTTTGGTAATTACTGGTAGAGCATCACCAGGACTTGAACTAATAACATGTAGCTTGTAAACACTTGGAGCACCTGGGTCCTCAGCTTGTGTGGCTGGGGATTTTGGTTTCTTGGTGAATTTTTATTCCACTCATTTCTCCTCCAAGACAAAAATCAAAAGCAAGCGAGAGAGTGGGTGACTCAAGCAGGGGAAGAGGAACTGACTCCAGATGTGGTTTTCAGATAGAAGCACCTAACCTCCCCTGTTGTCATACAGGGTGTGATGCTGCTTCATCTGGATACACTAAGCCTGTTTTGCCTTTTTCGTTAAGACCACGCTGTTCCTCTTTGGCTGCAGAGAGTTTTCCTGGAAGGGAGGGTCAAGTCCCACAGGAGTTGGACGTAGGGCTAGGAGTGGCTAGGAGAGGTTCTCCAGGACCTTATCTTCACATTTTGCTCAAAACAAGCCCACGAAAAGAAAATAATTACTAGATCTGAAGTGACCAGTTGATTTAGGTGTATCAGTTAGAAATTACGTGCCTTGAAACTAAACCAGCATCTGCAGTCAGGCCTGGGAAGCTGCTCCCTTTCACCTGGGTTGCCTCTGGGTGGATGGCTGGCAGCAGACTCATCTGTGAGTGCGCAGTGACACCCAGTGGCAGGGGACACTGCCCGTGGCTCTGCTGGCCAGGTCCCCCGGGCTCCCGGCAAGGCCTGCAATGCTCCTGGGCTTCAGAAAGGAGAGCAAAAGCAATTCTCTCCATCCCATAGGCCCCCTGGCTGCCATGATGAGGTCATAGATTCCCTTTGATGATGTCACACCTGGGTGCTCTGGAGAACCTTTTGATGTCACAAGCCCAGTGTGATGTCACAGGGTGACTGAGGAGGAGCTGTTCTTAGAGATTTTCCTCTCTTTCAGATTTTCTTCAATGACCCAGCGCAGGAGCCGGCCGAGGATGTGTTCCTTACGGAGCTGCGCACCCAGGTGCAGGAGAGCATCTCCCCCAGAGGTGTGTATGTCCCCGCAAGCTGAGCCCTGCAGCAGGGGCTGCCGTCCTGGGTGGGGGTCCTGCCGGCCTCACCTCCCACTCACCCTCTCCCTCAGCCTGCAGCAGTCAAGGCCATGCCGTGGGACAATATCCCTTGTTCCCTGAYGAGCAGGAGGCCTCCCTAAACATCTCCATCTCCCTCTCAGGCACATGACACCAGGCTAAATGAGAGACCTTGTGGCCACTGGCTCCTGGTCTCAACCAGGTTTTGTAGACTGTGGCTTTGGTTGGCTCCACGACCCTCTGAAGTTGAACCAACATCATATTTTTGTTGAGGAAAGAAGCTGGGCTTTGGAGCCATCCTCTTTGCCAGATGTTTTCCCTATCAGAAATTCTGCTTCCTTGAGTTGCCAGTGATGGGACAAGGGTACTTGAAGGCTGGACTGTTACAGAGGTCACATCCAGCCCTTCCATCAGTGCACCCCGGTGTCTGATCCAATGGATGCTTGCCATTGTGGTTGGGCAATTGAGTCCATCTCACTGGACCTGTTAAGTGCACAGACCTTCAGCTCTCATAGGCAAGGAGCGAGGGGCTGGTGTGCCAGACCATGACTGCAGTGTGATGGAGGGGGTGGCTCGACCCATGAGAGGACCCCTCTCTGCTGACCACAGACAGGTGGGATGAGTGAAACCTCAATCCTACCTGGTTCCCTCCTTGCAGAGTTAAGCATGACCAAGAAGAAAATGACCCTGGATGGCCCTGGCATAGATCTCACAGTAACATACAGAAAGGTAAGTAAGTGGGGCTCTGGGCAGCCCAAAATGTCTCTGTCCACAGGGACCCCCAGCATGGCACAGATATCCCAAAAGGTGTGCTCTGGCCCTCCTTCTTTCCTCTGGAATTGCATTCCAGGAGAGGACAGAGAGGTTGTGGTGAATTTTAAAAGCCTGTTAGCTAACGCTGCATTTGTGAAAAAATGCCCCCCAAACCTCTCCATGTCTAACTCTCTGTCAGCGTCAATTAACAGAACCTTTCCTGCAGGTTGTGGTGAGCGACCGGGCGAAGGAGCTGGCAATGTCCCTGCGCTCCACAGGTCTGGTGATGAAAGCCATCMCAGCCGACGAGGCTGAAGGTGCGTTCCTCCTGCTTGAGGCCTTGCGAAGAGGGTTTGATGAGTTTTCTGGCGCTCAGTAGAGTAAATCTGACCACAGTACTTAGTGCTATGTGCCTGCGCTGTGGGGGTTGAATCAGTGACGTGCATATATTGGTGTCACCACAGTTTGTCGTTGTGCATTTTCTCATGAATGACATACCTGGGGCTCCCTGTAACGTGGGGTTCAGCATAACCGTAATCTAGGCTTGGAAGCGTCTTCCTCTTGCTGCAGCCTTACTCTTTCACCTTGCCTCTATCTTAGCCTCTGAGGTTTCCACCCGGAGCATGATCCCATGCAGACCCTTAGCCCATGGAGCTTGCTAGAGTCCTCCTTTTCTGCTGTCCTATGTATCCCACAGCCCCTGGCAGTGCACCCAAGTATGGGATCTGGCACCAGCCCCACTCAAAGCTGAGCTGAGATCGTGCCATGGTCCAAGTCTAACATACTGCTTCTGTTGCAGATCTGGTGGGTCTCAATGTGAACATTACTGAAATCATTAGGATCAACAACTTGTCGGGACGATCGTTCTCAGTAAGTAGATGTGGATGCTCACGGCCCTGGAGAGGTCGGCCAATGCGTGGAAATCCCTTATGACAATGGTGAAAGGGGAAATACTCTGCGGGGAAGAAGGCTTTGGGGCCACCCTGCTCAGAGAGTGATTTGCAATTACTTTCCATGGAAAAGTCTAGATTTTTGAGCCAAAGCCCCAAATGCCATCCCTGCCGCTCAAAGCCACATTGAATCCTGTCTCAGGAAACCCTGAAGGACTGAGCTGCTGCTGGGGTGATTCTGTGACCCAAGGGATGAGTGAAGAAATAAGGCTTAGCCCTAATCATCGTGGCTCCAGTTGGGTGCAGGAGAGGGTCTGTAGTTTTGCAATCACCTCCATTAGCTCCACATCTCCAGCTGCAGTGCCCTCCCCAGACCCCATCTGTTAATCCCCACAGAGCTCACAAGAATAGAGGCCATTGGAGAAATATTTTAACAAGGCATAAACAAGAAGCAGGAACGTCAATGAATCTAATTACCAACTCAGAAAGATGGATATGCAAGAGATGGAACTGAAAACTTGGGCTCCTGTCCTTTTTGTTTTACATGAGAGTTCAAGTAGACCCCAGAGGACATGCTGCCCCATGGGAATGTGTCACTGCAGTTTGGGTGGCATTAAGTATTATTGTGCCTTGGTCATTTGGGCCCTGGAGCCTCCAGCCTCTCAGATGGTATTTTTAGCTAGCCAGCACACTTTTGCTTATTTTCACCTGGCTTTTGAAAACACCAAGGTACTGCAGCCCACGCTGCCCACCAAGATACACCACAGCCCTGGAGAACAGACCATGCCCTACATCAGACATCCCAAACCTTGCAACCTGTGCAAGCATTGCCAGTTTGGAAAGTTTGCCCTTGCAAAATTTGACCAGGTTGTGATTACAGAAAAAGGACAAGAGGCACACTTCCCTCCTTAAAGGAGTCACCTTGTGTCACATCTGAGGTTAAAAAAAAAAAGAGAAATGTAATCATTTGTCCCTTTCATACCCAGCATGCACACACCACCCGTCACCATGCAGCAAAGGGAAGGGAAGTGAGACACTCACTGGGCTTTTCCTCCTCTCTCAATCCAGGCTGTGGCAAACAGGTTGAAAACACGCAATATCAAAATCAGGAGCACAGAGCAGAGGCCCTTCACGGTGTGTCTGGACAAGGACAGCAGAAGAGCCTACAGGAACGTGATCAGGTGAGAATGCCATGCGTGCCAGGCTCTGCACATCTTGCCGCTGACCTTGCATCCCTCCCTGGAAGGGCTCCCAAGGTGGCAGAGCTGTTTCCCAGGGAGTCCTAGTCCTGATCCTCATACATGACAAAAGACCCATGGGCAAATACATTGCTTCTCCAGCGAAAGCAGGGCAGAGTGGTGCTCTCCTACCTTTATGTTTTCGGGTGATGGTGTGAGAAACAAAATGGTTCTTCCATTTTAAGTAAGGTGCTGTCATTAAGACAGTAGAAGGATAGGTACCTCCAGGGAAAAACTGAGATCTTAGATCTCCTTAATTATATCGTGGAGCTGATGCTCTCTCACTGACTGCATTCCTCACCAGGGTATCTCAAGCATATGAAGGTAAGGGGAGAGAATTCAGCCCTGTGAAAATAGCAGGGATCAATGAGCCTATAGTAGTTGCAGTGACATATGATGTGTTGGAAGCAAACAGACAGGTGGTTCATGGTCCATGGGCCATGTGGGACATACATAAAATGTGAATTTCTGAGAATCGAACTGAGGCAGGCTAAGGACACTGGTTTTGTGGTCAAATGCTAATACACATCAGCTCATCTTTCCAGCCAAAACCAGTTGAAAAAGCATAAAAGCAGCTGCGCATCTCAATATGACAGCCCTCCCTCAGCAATCAGTGGAGAGACCTGATGTTTAGTCTGAGATCAGACTCTGGCCCTCAAAGGCACATTTGCACATGCAGTAAATATGTTCTTGTGCTCTTGCAGCGTGGAAGTGTCTCCTTGCCTAGAGCCCAGCTACTGCTTGCAAAAGACAAGGACAATGAAATTCAGCCTGCACGAAACAGAAGATGTGGGACTTGTGAAATACATGCCCAAGTCTCTGCTGTTGCCCATCAACACATTTGCAGGCGTCATCCAATGAAGAAAATGAGAAAAAGCTGGTGTGAGAGATGTGACATTGGGTCATCACAGAGGAGATGGAAAAAGAAAACACACTAAAAGCCACTGACAGTGATTTTACAATGGTAATGGTGTAAAAAGCTGCAACAGAAGAGGTTGGTAGGGCTCAGGGAGGACAGCTGTGCCCTGCTGAATGACAGTGATGACCACAGCTAACACCCCCCTGCCAAGGGGCAGAGCGTTGCTGAAGAACTGAGTTTTAACCTTTTGCACAAGTCAGGGAAAACCTTTGAGCTTCTTCATTTCAGGAAGACTGGGGAAAATACAGCTGAGGTGATGGTGCTTCCTGTGCTTGTGGATCACGGAGCAGTTGCTATCAATCAGTAATATTTATTATGATGATGTCTCACAGCCCAGCAGGGGCTCGGGGCCTGTTGCGAGGGTTCTGCACAGCAAACTCTTCATTCTGGCACAGGGTGATGTATTTGGGCAAACCAGCAATTATTCCCCTGACTGATTTAGGAAACCTCATTGTAAGCCTGACCACAACTGGGAGAGCATGTGTGTTTAACGCAGCTTCTATGGAAGTCGGTGGAAAACCTGCTGATGTCTCAAAGGGGCCACACAAAGTAACGATGAATGGTGTAAAACAGGGACATGGGAAATCCAGTGCAATATTTGGCAGTGATGAACAGAGCAAGAACAGCTCAGGCTGCCCAGGCAGTGCTGTGGGGTATGTTTGGCTGTGAATGGTATAGATTTGCTTGAAGAAGAAACCTTCTTTGAGCAGACAATGGAGGCTGCACAACAGCTCTTTGACATCTGAGCTGTACCTTTGAGCCCACCCGGGATTTCACTGTTGCTTCACTATGCAACCTCTCTGCACCTGGTCTGGAGCCTCATAAGCGTCAGTTGCATTCCTCCAGCTGTACATCCGGGGAACAACCACCTACAACCCCAGCAGCAGCGGACCTCCTCCGTGAGGTCAGCCAGCAATACCTTTGCATCCCAGTCTGCCTTGTAGTCCTGGTTTGGTCTGTGTCTGCTGTGCGGGTAAGAGATATAGAAGAGCGGAGTAGTGCTCCTGGCAATGATGGATGGGCACGATGCCTGCAAGACTTCTCCGTTCCTTTCCTCTGCTGCTACCATGGTGTAGAAACCCTTCTCTGGTTTGCAGATGGGCCAGGCTGAGCAGCAACAGCACAGCTCCTGCTTCCACCCAGGCTCAGACTAACCCGGTGTTAAGGATGATCGTGTAGGAGGACCTTGTCTTCATTCCAGTTTGTGGCTGACTGAAATAATGGAAGAAACACGGTGTGTATTTATTGACTTTCTGAATGTGATCTGTGGTTTCTGGGGTGTCTCTGGGGAGTCTTCCCTAAATTCACGTTGGAGGGGATTTGGGGGCATTCCTTCTATGACACTATCATTTTTTTATTCTTCCAGCTCCCAGATAACTTGTTACCTGGGTTGCCTTCACTCAGGGGTGCTTGCTTGGATCAGCAGCCCAAAGAAAGTGTCCTTTAGCTTTGTATATGTGCATAGCAGCTATTCCCAGTCATCTCTGGCTGTCACCGATGGAGAGTTCCTGGAGCCAGCTCTGTGCTACAGGGTGATGCTGACCTAGCTGCAGTGGCATTGGCAAACCCCTGTGTTAGCCCCAATGGCTGGGGACAAATCCACCCCTCTGTCCTGTCCGTGCCAGGTCTGCCTGGCCCTGGGGAGCTGCACCTCTGGAAAGTCACTTCTGTTTAACCACCCACACCTGGAACAAGGAGCCCACCCCCAGGTATCCCAGTCTGGGGTACTGGAGAGGATTTTCGCTTCTGCAGAACTGCTTTGAGCTTGTGGGTTGTCTTGGCTGGTTAGGCTCCATAGAAATCTTCCTTGCATTTCTTGCCACGTGCACAAGGCTTTAGGAGTTCAACCCTCAGACTTCCCTGGTCCCTCTCTTTGCCAACAAGCACAGGGCTGCCTTGTTCCTGCTCCTGTCCTGCATTGTCACCTGGCACAGCAGGCGTTTTCGCTTCCTGTTGCCAAGTTAAAGGCTTATTCACTCTCACTTTGAACGTACCATGCAGTCCAAAACAGCCGCTGAAATACACTACTGGGTGACAGCAGCTCTAGAGCTGTTGGCAGGTGATGGATTATTTAGCAGTGTAAAAAGCCTCCAGGTCCCAAGAAATATTTAATCCCAAACCAGCACCAACAGCTGAAAGATCATGTTGAGCAACAGCAACATGACCATTTCCTAAGGAAGCTACCTGGAAATGCTGGCAGATGTAGCCCCTCGCTCCCGGCTGAGCCAATCACAGTCCCCAAGCCTTAACATCCCCTTGTAAGAGTCACAAAGCTGCAGGATCTCAGCAACAGCGTTCCGTTCTTCAGTACTGTTTTTCACCTCCATTTGCTCACAAATAAAAAATTGTTGATGCCCACCAATGCCAGACTTAGGCAGCAAGCATTTTGGCCCTGAAGGAAGCTGAAGTTAGACAGGAGGCTCAGAAACAAGTCAGGAAACGCCTGCTTGCACCAGCTGTTTTCCTCTGTAACCTGCTGCATAGGCTCACAGGAGGTTTAAGGGGTGACCAGCAGCTCTTCACACCTCTGCGTCCTTGGGGCTTCATTGCAGGGTTCATGTACCCTGGCACGCAAGCCAAATGCTTACAAAGCAAAGAGACTGTGTACTGGGTTGGAGCGTGGTCTGCGGTATCCAGAGTTTACTCTGTACAGTTGTAAATGATGTAGATGGATTATAAGTTATTTGTATAGGTGTCAGAGATGATCTGTATCAGAAGGTGCAATCCTTTTAATGCCAATTAAAAAAAAAAATCAGAAAAAAACCAGCAGAAACTGTCAGTTTGGTTGGTTTTTTATGTTTGTGTGTGGCTGGGGTGGGTGGGTAATAAGCTGGTAGGAATAGAAAGACATCAGTGTCGTTTGACCCTCTATGGCTGATGTGTTCTCCTACCCACCTTAGGACTACATGCTATGTTACACAGAGAGGCTTCATGGCCARAGAGCTCTTTTGTGAAGGGATGGGCAGAAATGGCTGAATTGCAGAAATTTGGAAGCAGGAGTCTGTAACCCCCATGCCCGCTGCCCCTCGATTCCCCTCTGTCCCCGCAGCCTGTTGCCCTCAAAGTCTGTCACTTCAAAGCACCCCATTCCCTTAGCAGGGCCAGCACTTGGCCCAGCACGCGTAGGCTTGGGCTGGGAAAGGGGTGAAATGCTGGCTTTCTCCAACCATCCTCTAAAGCCCGCTGATCCTACTGACCGCAGGAGCTGCTCATTGATAGAGCAGAAACAGTTCATCAACTCGTGTTAATGAATCAGCACAGCTGTGAGAAAGAGAATTTCACAGGTTCTTTTATTTACCCCTTGAAATAATGGGCAGCTAATGCAGATCACAGAGCATCCATAGTACAGGGACAGTGTTCAGGTATACCCTGTACCCAGGAATTGCCAGCTTCAGAGCAGCTCCATCTTCCGCACAGGGTCTGGCTAAAATGCCTGGAGGAACATGGCAGGTGGACCTCAAGGAGATAAGGGTGGACACGATTGCCTGGAGACTGGGAGAGCACAGGAAACCTGAGTGCAGGGTGCATTCATAAATAACAGAGCCTGGAGGTAGGGCTTGCAGGCACAAACCCTCCTGGCACAGCTGTGTTAGGGGTTTTACCTGTCGGGATTCCTCACCTCCCTCCAGCTCACTGGAGAGACTCCCAGCCTTTCAAAGTCCCTCCTGAATACATTTATTTAAGCCATTATATTACGCTTGTCTTTGTTACACCAAAATGCCCCCAGCTCTTTCTGCGTGCCCAGCTCGATGCCAAGCAGAGACGCAAACAGCTCTCCAGCGGATGATGGCTGACGCTGAGATGGCCTGGCCAGAGTCTGTGTGCGTCCCTGTGCAGTAGCTTGCTGTGTCACCCCACAGTCCCGGCTGCGTCATGCCAGGTCTGGCTCCCGGCGTGAGTCACTGCTGCCTCCTCCTCCTGCACAAACCCGGACCAGCCCAGGTGGCAAGCAGCACTTTGGCACTTGCAGGTAGTTAAGGCGATCCCCAGCCAGCTGCCTGTGAGCTCTGCGTTCTGAACAACCTCCTCCTTCCATCACCACTCCCAAAATACCACCTAGGAMAACCTGAAAACACCCACTGGCTGTAAATTATTAAACACTTTGTGAAAAAAGAATAAAAATCACCTCTTCTCCAAGGAGCATTCTGCACCAAAATTAAAACCTTCAGAGGCAGAACAAACCCAGCAATAAGAAATCCTGGTATAGATCATTTTTACATATGGAAAGAAAATTCATGTCCCACCAGCTCTGTGTGAAAACCTACAGACCGATTGAGGGGGAGGACAACGCTGCGTAGCCACCGTTAATGGTGGATCAATGTGTCTTCATCATACCATCTCCCCAGCGGCAACGCTGCAAGGTGCTGGGAATAAATCAGCTCTAACAGCAGTGTTCACAGCCCCATCCATATTTCATATCCCACCAGGGTGATTTCAGTAGCTCTCTGCTCAGGCAGCTCTTCCCTTTTCTTGGCTGAATTCGCTGAGCCCTCCATGGGCATCCAGTGTCCAGGCGATCCTGCCTGCCTTTGCCCCGCTGCACTCAGAGGACAGACCGTAAAGCCAGACAAGAGCAACCTTCAAACACTGCTGGGATAAATACAGAAGAGGGAAAAAGCCCCTCTTAAAGGTGTTTCAAAGCAGGGAGAATGCCATCTCCCCATGTCTTGCTTTGGGTTCATTAAAATCGAGGCTCTGCTGGTTTCTGTGCTGCGCTACGCTGTTGGCGTGTGTTTTCTGGGTGACCCCAGGGGCTGGAAACAACTCCATGGGATGTCGGTGTCATGACAGCTCCTGTGAACACCATTTGCATGAACACGTGGCACAGCACGTGCAACAGCCGGCTACAAAGCACTGTAGTAAAGCAGGACTGTGAACACATCACTCAACGCATGGGAAGAAAAACGAAGAGTCCATGCTGAAAGAAGTGTATTCCCCATCATGAATGATGATTTAGGAGACCTGACTGCACTGAGCTTCTGAATTCAGTGATTCATGAGTCTGTTTTCACACGTTTCCTTGCATCTTGGCCACTCTGCCACAGCAGAGGCATTGCCATGTCTGCCAGGACTGCTGGAGACCACCAGCACCTGAATAACTGTTCCCTTATGGGGGTGCATGGTGCAAGTGCTCGGCAGCCAGCCCTTGCCGAGCTCCGCAGGGCTTGAAAGAAGAGGAGCAGAGCGAAGGCGTTAGCACCGAGAGGAGCTGTGAGCGGAGAGCTGTGGGGGTCAGGGGACGTAGCTGCAACCCTGGGGCAGCTGCCCTAAAGCAGCTTAAACCATCAGGGTGTGAAATTCACTTGGGAACACTCCGGATAAGCTGAAAGCCAGGAGTGATGCAAAAAGGGATCAGTGCTTGCTATGGGATTAGGATGTAAATTTGTTTTCTAACCTTCATAGAAATAAGCCCTAACAGCCCTGGGAGCCAGACTGGCTGACTTCTACAAGGGAGTTATGGGGTTAGATTACAGTCGCCTGTGATAAGAGGGGAGCGGATATGGCTGCCCAGAAGGTGGGCTGGTTACCTGTGAGCAGGCAGGGGAGGGACGCCGCAGATGGGCAGGGGATCCAGGCCAGCCCTGACGGCGATGGGGAGGGATGAAGGGAGATCCGATGCCTGAGCAAAGCATCTTGAACAAAACCCAGCGCTGGATCGATGCCTTATTCCACTGCAGCRACCCACTCCATTGCCCAGGCCAGATCAGCGTGTCCCTGCGGCGCAGGGCTGAAAGCAGGAGGGTTATTTTGCAGGGGGAGTGGGCTGGGGAGTACCCAATGCCTGGGGGTTGCCTTGCTTGGAAACACGTTGTGTGGAGCTTTGACCAGCATGGAAGGTTTTGGTTCTCAAAATCCATCCTGACTCTGAATTGAAGAGTTCAGCTTTTATTTTTCCACATATGGGGAAACACTGCAGCAAACAACATCTCCTTTTGGGACCTGAACCAAGTTGGAACATTCCTGCCACCTTATTTTGTGTGTGAGAGGCAGCAGAGCCACTCTGTTCCTTCTCGCAGCGGCTGGGACGCTCTGGCACGAACCGCCTGGCGGGGGAAGACACGAGGGGAAAGACCTCGGAGCAGGCAACCGCAGACATCCCATGGGCATCCGCGTCCTATCCCATGGAGGCCTGGGCCTTGATCTTACCCACAGTATGCAAATCTCATTCCCTCCAGGATAAGAATAAAAATAAATAACTGTAAGGATCGAAAACAAATGTTAATCTGGACAGGAAGCATTAAAACGGAGCTCAATATTCAGGCTGGGGCTCACAGTCCGGTTTCGCAGGCTGCTGGCCACGTAGCAAAGCCTGGCTGCCCGCCCGACGGCCCCCTCAACACCCTCCCGGCGTCGTGCACCAGGTGGGGCTCCTCGGCCCCGCCACGGCCCGCAGGACCCCCTTCTCCCCCGGGGAGGCCGCGGCGGGAGGCCGGGGCTGAGGAGACCGGGGCTGAGGCGGCCGCGCTGAGGAGACCGCGGCGCGGGAACGGGGCGGGCGGCGGCCCTTCCCCTCCCGGCCGGAAGGCGGCGCTGTCCTCCCCACCGCCCGCCGTCTCCTGGCAACGGGGCGGGCCCGGGGCGCGGCCCCGCGGGCGGCGGCAGGTGCGGGCCGGGGCGGGCGGGCGGCGGCGGAGGCCCGCGCCGTGCAGGTACGGTCGCCGCGGCCCGGAGGGGTAGGGGGGGGGTCCCGGAGGTGCGTGGCCGCCTCGCCGGTGCCCGCGGGAGGAGCATGCGGCGGCGCCATGAGCGAGCAGTGGGACGTCGGCCGGGCTCTGGCCCTCTCCGGCCTCTTCCGTCTCCTGCAGGGCGCGGGCAGGGCCTGCGCGGCCCCGTTCCTGACGCTGTACCTCCGTCACCTGGGGCTGCCGGCCCCGCTGGTGGGCGTCGTGGCCGGAGCCAAGCACCTGGCGGCAGCTCTCTGGGCTCCCCTCTGCTCCCGCTGCCCCAAGGACCGCAGGAAGCGGCGCCTTCTGGTTGCCAGCTCCTTGCTGGGCTCGGCGGGGGCCAGCCTGCTGCTCACCCTCATCCCACCCGCCGACGGGGACGCGGGGTACAAGTACTGTAACGCCAGCCAGCAGCTGGGTGACCAAGGGGCCACCGCCACAGTGCCCAGTCCGGGCACGAGCAGCCACAGTGTTTTAAGCATGAGTGCTGTTACGAACGCAAAAGCTGTGTTGAAAGAAACGGTGAARACGACTGCTGGTGTTTTAATAGCAAGCAGAAAGCCAACACTAACCAGTGCAGCCTTCCAGGGATTACCTGGCCTGACAGATACGCTTGAGAAAAAAGGCAGAGGGATTGGTGAAGGTGATACAAAGACAAATGGCTACTCTGATGGTCCCTCTGGCTGGACAACTTCTGTAGAAGCAGTTAACTGGGAGACAGGAGAACCAGAAATGCCAGCTCCCTACAGACCTCCCTTACGTGGACTCGAGAAGGAAATGGGCAGTCTGAGTTCTGCTGCGATAGATCTTGCTGATAATGCTGAAGAAAGCCTTTATGCTACTGAAAGTAATGAGCTCTCTTTGTTTAAAACAACTCTTCCTACTGTTGGAGATGCTTACGTGTCTGGAAACCTTTCAGACCACTGGAAAGACGCTCACGATGTCAGCTTCGAGGCAGGGCAAAACATCTTTCAGGACAGAGAGCATCAGATTTTTCTTACGGTACTCGGTGCTGTCGTGCTTTGGGAGCTGTTGGCTACATCTCTCGAATGGACAGTGGATGAGAGTCTCTATGAATACCTCGACTTCGTTGACGCGACTGACAGGTATGGCAAGCTGTGGATTTGGAGTTACCTGGGTGCATCTGTAGGCGCCTGCAGCATTGCCGTATTCGTGGATCAACTGAATTGCTTCCTCAGCAGTACAATCACCCGCCTCGCTGTCCATTTCTATGGCTATGCTCTCCTGATAACACTCTCGTTGTTTGTCAGTGTCTTTTTTCCCATCCATGTTCCCAAAAGAACCGACCGTGTTAACAAAACCGCCAAAGCCCTGGCCCTACTGTGGAGTGATGGCCGAGCGATCCTGTACGCCATCACAGTCTTCCTCACTGGCGCAGCTGGATCTGCGGTACAGAACTTTCTCTTCTGGCAGATGCAGGACCGAGGCAGCAGTGAGCTGTACATGGGGCTCTCTGTGGCCGTTGGGCTACTTGCTGAAATTTTGCTTTATTTCTTCAAAGGGAAGTTGCTGAGGACTTTCTCGAGCAGCAAAATTGTTGCAGTCAGTCTAAGCCTCCTGGCAGTACAGCTTCTGTGCTACTCCTTCTTGTGGACTGCGTGGTCAGTTCTCCTCATCCAGATTTTATCCGCCTTCAGTAGCGGTGCTTTGTGGTGGGTGGTTAACATGACGGTGGATGACATAGCCACTCCAGGCATGGAGAGGTCCCTGCACGCTGTTCTCCAGGGCCTCTGCTATGGTGGAGGAGCAAGCTTGGGCAGTTTTGCAGGGGGATTTGTCGTGAAGCACTTTGGCCTGGCAGTTCTGTACAGGGCGTGCTGCGTGTGCCTGGTGCTGTGGCTCTTCTTGATCTTAATTGCCCAGTCTAAATTGCCGCGGCAGAAAAAGATTAATTATTCTCGTCTCCTGGCTGCTGATTCCAGTGATATGAGTGACTCTGACGAGGAGAATGAGAGAGACTGGCTGGTAAAAGCTATGAAGGATGAAAGCTTTAATAGGAATTGGTCACAACAGCATGGGATCACCTAATCTGTACTTGAATGTAAGGGGTGGAGTGGTAACGTGGTGTGATGATGATGCCCAGAAATGACCATTAATTCTAAAGTGCTAAATATATACAGTATATATCTGACAGGACAGATTTTTATTTAAAAAATTTTATAAATCTTTTTATTTTCTTAATTTATAGCATTCTTGTAGTAATTTTTCCTTTTTAACTTAATGATTTTGCTTCCAAAATCATAACAAGGTATTTCAGGTATACATTTGCTGAAATGAATGTAGCTGGTTTTAGTCAAAAAGCAAACTTGAATTGAATTCTTGCTCCCCAGAGCTGATGCTGTGGAAACTGTGAGTGAAAGCTGTGACCTGTACTTTGACACAACTGAATGAAAAATACTGTAATGCTGATAGCACACTAAACTTTTTCAAGGTGCTATGTCTGTGAACTTCTTTCGCTGAATAAGGGATGTGAATAAAAAAAATTGTTCATTTGCTCTGCTTTGATTTGTAAAATCAGGTTTTGCTACACACTGTCTGTCTTCCCATGTTTTGGGATTTAAGTGTGATTCTGCATTGGCATCTATTGGAAAAAACCTACCATGTTTGCTCACAGTCAGTGGCTGCTGGCTGTCCAAATGGAGCAGAGCAGCCTGTGGACTTCCTTGTGTTTATTTACCTAAGGTGGCACCCAGCATTCAGGGTGACCAGGAAACAGTTTGCCCTCCTGATTTGAGTAACTTCTGTGGGCTGAGAATTAACGTAGGGCAATATTCATTCAGAAGGAACTTGGCACTGGCTGAGTTGATCTGGTTGAAGCTGGTGATCCTCCCTGGGTCAGTTTGGCCTGAGGGCAGCCCTCTTCTCACATTTCCTATTTAGAACTAAATCTGTGTCCTGAACAGGGCCTGCTAAGTCCGGAAGGATCCTCAAGCTGCCTTATCTGCCTTGCCTTAACCTCAAAAGCATACAGATTTCAACACCTCTTCAATAGGTAAGATTTGCTTACAAATGAAATATTGGTGGTCTGATCTCATTAAAAGATCTGTGTCAGACCTTAAACGGGGCTGGCGGAGAAGCCTTGAGCCTTACAGTCCTTTCAGCTACGGTCAAAAGCTGTTGTCAGTTTATTAGGTGTTTCCGTGGTCAAGGAACTACATCATTCCGTTGCAGAGGGAAGATTTTAGTATCTTCCTAGTGTTTTACAAGCCATGAGACAGGCAGCTGCAAAAAGCAGAATATTTATTTAAATGCATATTTAATATGCAATACGCAAATGGCATTGAAATCTGTGACGCCGCTGCGTTCTGGACTCAGTAGAAAGTGGTTGGAGACAAGGAGAAGCAATGCCATTGAAGATAATCTCTTTCTCTGTATGCATCGATTCCAGATTATCTGTACATCAAATCCTTTCAGGGTAATTAGCTCTCTGTTTTCCTGGCACAAATCCACTATGCCATACAGAATACTCTACTAGAATGACTCTATAGATAGAATTGTCCTCGTGCCAAGAATAGCTGGAACTTTTTATTAAGATGTTACCTTCTCCCAGGAATTCAAACTCAAGCTGAGAACAATTTCAGTGTCAAGAATTTATCCCAGCCTTATTATCATATAATACCTCAGGAACTCTAATTAGTTGTTAATAGAGTATCTGATTTCAGTCTTGAGTAACATAACTGCAAGCAGCACATCATAGAGCCATGAGTGCTTTTGTGAGATGAACGCTGCAGAAATCGCTGGAATGGTTTAAAATGCGGTTGCTTCTTTAGCTGGAAGTGACTGCCCTCATTTGAAGTCAATTAAGTGGGTAATATGTGCTCTTTTTGTCTGCTTCAGCGCAAAATCAGCTGCTGTAATTCCAGTTTTGCAAAGAGAAACCTTGAAATGAAAAGTGTTTGTGCAATCCGTCCTGCGGCCGTGGTGGAGGGGTGGTAACAGCTGCCTGGCAGAGCCGCGGTGTGACCCCCCTGGGCTCTCACCTCCTGTCCTGGTTCCGGCTGGGACAGAGTTCACTTTCTTCCCAGTAGCTGGGAGTGTGCTGTGTTTTGGGTTTGGTATAATAGGAGCGTTGATGGCCCGCTGATGTTTTGTGTGTTGCTGGGTGGTGCTTGCACCGGGCGCTTTTCGGCCTCCCATGCCCTGCCAGGTGCATGGGAAGCTGGCGGGGGGAGCATAGCCGGGGTGGTTGACCCAGCCGGCCAATGGGGTATTCCATACCATGCGACGTCATGCTCAGTATAAAAACTAAGGGGGTGTGTGGGCTCTGTGGTCACGGGACGGGCTCTTGCGTGTTGGGCAACGCGT